>BOPN01000883.1:99656-107156 GCA_017312705.2 Penaeus japonicus | reverse complement strand
GGCATCGTATGGGCTCAGCCGAGTCATTTGGTTGTTGACAAGTTGCAAGATTCGCGGTGATGTGCCTAAAGCTCATGCAATTTACCATGTCTACACAGCGCCATCGAAATTACATTAGTCTCAAGCTTTTGGAAACGCAAACCCATTTACTGTCATTAAATTTTCCGAAAGTTATCATTATCATTAGTAATAGAAGTAGTGTTAGTATGATATCAATTATTCTCATTATCATTGTGAAGGGTTATTTAAT
The DNA here is from genome assembly GCA_017312705.2 of Penaeus japonicus. Lineage (NCBI taxonomy): Eukaryota > Metazoa > Arthropoda > Malacostraca > Decapoda > Penaeidae > Penaeus > Penaeus japonicus. Next base: position 106,906 of record BOPN01000883.1, on the reverse strand, counting down.
AGTTTATAATTAGTGTGATGTCTGACAATGTTGTATTATATCCAAACCTAATTCCTTCTCGGTTATCATAATGAATTTGATCATATATCGAAATTCATCTTCTTAATCAGTTTACGAAATTTACCATAGATATTAACAAAGGTTTCGAAATCCGAACTGACCTCTGCTTCTGTGGCTGACTCGAGCGCACTCGTTGGCTGACTCAACTCAACGCCACCTGATTTTCTATCAAGTTTATCCCTCTTGGCTAAGTATTTTTATTTATGTTATACATACATTAAATGTGCTAGGATAGGAGTTGGGGTTTTATCTTGCTTTCTCTGATGTATATTCATGTGAGTGTGTATATAATGTATGGATATAGAATATTCAATATTGTTATTTTTCATCCGTGTGTTTGTTTTTTTACCTTGACATGCTAATTACTGGTATTGCGATAGGCTTGAAATGATACTCTAACTTTGAATGTGCCATAACAATCATCATTTTTATTATTATTATTATCCTGATTATCATCAGTTTCATCACTGTCATTATTGTTATTATCGTCATATTCATTTTGATTATTGTTACTATTATGATTATTATCTTGATCTTTGTTTTAAGGGGGGTATACAGCAGCTGTAGGGGGTCCCCGGGGTCAAAGTATAACATTTTACAAAACTGTTCTCAAAATGTTCGTGTGATATCTAGAATTAATTCCCGGGCATTCCAACCCCCCCCCCCCCCCCCGCCGCGCGCGGTACTCAAAATGGTTGGTGCGGGACAGAGGCAAAGGTCTTTACCCATTGGGCGGGGTCATGGCGGTTGGAATAAAGGCGGATTTTCACTGAATGTTCGCTCAACCAGAGTGCAGTTGATTGTGTTATGGGCGGAGAGAGTCGTTGCTTCTCCTACTAGGTGTGGAAGCCTTGGCGCGCGGCTCCAGTGAGCTGTTACCCACGACCCATTCACTGCAGATATTCTATTTGTACATTCATCGTGAATGACGGAAAGAACAGAAGAAAGTTCAACAAAACGAGAAAACAACATCTGAAGGACATGAAATTGAGCGCTGTTATTGTTGAGCACATTATTGTTTTTGTCATTTTTATTATCATGACTATGATCAGGTAATAGTAGTAAGAACTATTATCATCATCATTATTACTGTAATTATTAATGTTACTAGTTGTATTATCATACCTTAGGATAATTATCATTATCATGAATATTAGCATAGTTAATATCATGATCTTTATCATCAACTGCATCATTATTATCATCATCATTATTAGTATCACCATGATTGTTTCAGTAAAGATGGTAGTGGAAATAAGAAAAGTAATGAGGAGGATAAGACAACCATGTGAACATCAGCAGCAGTAAAAGTGATCTTTCTAGAAGACAAAAAACCTCCCCGCCTTCGTACCCAAAAAGGAACAGGTATTTTCCCGCCTCTCTTTCCGGCTCGCGAGTGAATGAGACTGCGCGTGCGAGCCTGAGTGAGTGTGTGTGTGTCTGCCCATCTGAGCGGCCTTCTACCGACTAACGTCACAGAGATCCTCGCCTCTGCCAGGATCCTACTCTCCCTCTCCCCCACACTCTGACGGTGTCGAGAGGCCGCTCAGCAGTATTTAAAGTCTACCGAATGCCTGTGAGCATCAACAGTCTATGCGTGAAAGCTAGTGAGGCAGTGTACTTGGGGAATGCTGTGTTATTGTGTTGAAGAATAAAAAGAACCCTAACAGGTGAGCTACTGTGGATAGATTTTCATACGAGTAAGTGGTACGTATATTAAATGAGTAATTGACGTCTCATATGTGATGCTTGAATTAATCATTCTAATTTCCTTTACAGATTACTTTACTCAGCTGAGACTATTCAGACTTCAGGCGACATGGCCACAGGGTTCGGGTCGGCAGTGCTGGGAGTGCTGAAAGCGGTGTCTGTGGAGCCTGTGATGCTGGTAGACGGAGCGTGCAATCAGGCGATGCTTCTCTTCATCGAGAACGTTCAGATGAACAAAATTTGTTCGGTCAATCTTGGACTTCCTGATCAGGTAGCTAAACATACATACAGACAATTATGTGTGCTTACTAGCACAATATAAACACGCACTCTTTCTCTCTCTCTCTCTCTCTCTCACACACACACACATACACACACACACACACACACACACATATATATATATGTATGTATATATATACATATATACATATATATATGAATACATACATATATATATATACATATATATAATATATATCTTTATATATACATATATGTATATGTATACACACACACACACACACACACACACACACACACACACACACACATATATATANAATTTATATATATATATATATATATATATATATATATATATATATATATATATATATATGTATATATATATATATATAAATAGATAGATAGATAGGTAGATAGATATAGATATACATATATATACATATATATATACATATATATATACATATATATATATATATATATATATATATACGGTAGAAATAATTGCTTTTTGCCCATCTCGTTTTCCTTATTACATAACACGCACCTAACATTTCCCGCGCTCTCTTTCGACCTCGAATGGATGAGTGAGTGTACGGTATGTGCGTGTGTCCGAGCGTCCACATAGACTGACGTCACAGCGGCCCTCGCCTTTGCCGGGATCCAGCCTCCCCCTCCCCCTCCCCCTCCCTCCCTTTCCATATTCCTGGCCGTTGCAGAGAGTCCACTATTTAAAGTCTCCGGTAAACTAATCTGTATCATCAGTCTGCGAGAGCCAGCCGACAAGACAGTGTAACTTGTGCAGGAGAATACTGTGTTATACAGTTTGATGTCAAGCGGAAGTCAAAGTCGGCAAGTGTCAGTGAACTTAGTATCAAAGGAATGAGAAGTATACATACTTGTTGAATGGGTCAAGCTTTTGTTCATGTATGTTTTCATTACTCTGTTTTTCATTACAGAAACTAGAAACCAATCAGTATTTCGAATTTCAAGGAGTTCGGACAAGATGTCCGCAGAGATGGGATCGGCAGTGCTGAGAGTGCTGAAAGCGGTGTCTGTGGAGCCTGTGATGCTGGTAGACGGAGCGTGCAATCAGGCGATGCTCCTCTTCATCGAAAACGTTCAGATGAACAAAATTTGTTCGGTCAATCTTGGACTTCCTGATCAGGTAATTGTGCATGGATTCAAAGATCCACAGATTGTTGCAAGCACATAATAGCTGCAATCGAAGTATGAGATTACCTACTGTAACCAAATACCTTTGTCGTCCAGGTGTGCAACAACCTCTCTGAGCATCCCGAGGAGGATATTTTAGTTCAGAGAGAGTTCAGCGTGTTCGCCTTCTACAACAGCATCATCATGTCTATCATTCCACTCATCTTCGTGCTGTTTATGGGAGCTTGGAGTGATAAATATGGAAGGAAGGTCAGTTTACAGTCCTTTCCTTTATAAGATCTATACACAATAATAGATACATTGCTCAGTTATTAAACTCATTATTGTACTAGCTTATTGTAGTTCAGCTCTTAACAATTTGTTACACACTACAGATTCCCTTGTTGATGACGCTGATTGGCCACGTTCTGTATGCCGGAGGATATCTTCTGAGTAACTGGCAGACATCTTGGCCCGTTGAGGTCATCTACTTCGTCACCGTCTTGGAGGCTTTGGGCGGCGGAAACGTGGGCCTCTTGTCCACTGTCACCAGCTACATCAGTGACATAAGTCCCGAGACAACTCGCACTTCTCGCGTCAGTACAGCAAACTCTCTGTGGTACCTGGGAGGTCCTGTGGGCACCCTGGTTGGGGCGTTGGTTATCAAGTATGGCGGCTACAACCTGGCCCTCATGTTGGTTCTGCTGGCCTACCTCTCGGCCGTCCTCTATGTGGTCTTCGTCATCAAAGAGTCACACGGACCCTTCGCCAAGATCACTTTGCAGGCTCAAGACTCTGTCAAGCAGGAAGCAAGTTCCGAGACCAAGAATGTATCGAAGCTTCGCATGGTGTCCGATTTCTTCAGTTGGCGACGTGTTGTGGAGTCCTTCAAGACGGCGTTCAGACGGCGAGAAGGAAGCACTCGCATGGTTATCATGGCCATCATCCTAAGCAACATGCTCCGTCGTGTAGCTAGAGGTCAGTAGTATCACCTTCGTGGCTTATCTTGTGAAGAATGAACCGATTATATTTTGACGCATGAATATTGGTGAAAATGAAAACTCTTCGAGTGTCACATAATACAAATAACATATATGGCTATATTGCAGGTTTCTTCATGTACATGTTCGTGCGTCGCGCACTGGCTTGGGAAGCCACCGACTACGGCTACTGGGTCACCTATCGGAACCTTCTTGCAGCCATCGGTAGGTTGCGCTGTTTCCCTGAAACTCGTATTTTTCCATTCGGAAATGCCTGTTTCTTTTCAAAGCATCAATGTGATACCGAAGATTTTCGAAGATAATCCAGTAATCAAAACTCAATGATATTTCATTGACAGGTTCGCTGTTTCTGGTACCAATTCTTACCAAGACGCTGTCTGCCACGGACGCCGCACTGGCTGTGTTGGGCTCCTTATCCATCATGGGGGAATATATTTGTTACAGTCTTGTCAACGGCGTGTCTCAGGCGTTCCTCATGTGGCTGGGACCTCCCGTCGGACTCATCTCCAACGCCAGCGTCATCGCCTTCAGATCCATGTCCACCAAACTTGTCAGCAAAGAGGAGAAAGGTCGAAGATTTTCGCGTTTGAACTTTTTGCCATTCGTGACAAAACTTTCTTTGAATTAAAACTGCTTAAATCATTCATCTAAAATAAAGCTCTAATAAAGGCTGATACACGAACAGGTCGCATCAGCGCTGTCATGGCCGCCATGAACGGCCTCATGCCCATGGTCGCCTACGCCGCCTATTCGCCCATCTACTACACGACGGTCGAAACCTTACCAGCTGCCCAGTTCTTCTTCGGAGCCTCTCTCAATGTGCTCATCATGATCATATTCGTGTAAGTACTCATTTGACTCCAGAGTTATTCTCCACAGAAAAGAAAATGCCTTTTACTCTAGAAGTTCAACCCAAAGTGCCAACTAGTCATTATAGTTCGTTAATGCTGTCCTTTGTTTCTTCCCTCCCACAGAGTCATCCAGCTGATGAGCGTGTCGTCCTCTTACGAATCAAAGGACTTAGAAGCCGCCGAGAAGAAGGACAAGAGTCTTTTCAGAGAATTCAGGAACAAATCCACAGTCACTCTGAAATCTATTGCAAGAACTCTAAGTGGCCCATTGAGTGACACGCTCTCAGACAGGGCCAGGCAGAATGAGAAGGACTTTAAGTCAGTCGAGAAGCTCCCATGTGTCAAGCGAAGCACAACTGACACAACTGTGGAGCGGACCACTAGCGACGCTGGAAAGGGAAAAGATATGAGCATGACAAATCAAATTGCTTCCTTTGGTCACGAGAAAGGTTGCCAAAAGGATGCCGCAGTCTCTCCCAGGATTCCATCAGATCATGAACGAGTTGCCGACAGTCATGAAAAATCTTCGAGCTGTGGAGCGAGATATCACTGCAGCTCTAGAACGACGACAGAAGCAGCTTGTTGTAATGGCAACAGCATCAGCGATCTACAGGCCACCCCGCCTAAGAGTCTTCAATGAGACCGAGAATTTTCTAAGGAGAGAGAATTATTATTATATGAAAGGATAGACATTTAGAGGAGGATTTAAAAAGCAGGGAGGATAAAACAAGAGAGAAATATATGGCAAAATTAATGTTTAAGTAATATAGTCGTAATATTGAGCTCTCATCAGATAAGCAGAACGCAACTGAGAGAATAGTGGAGGCGACCTATGTTACTGTAACCATGAAAAAGAAGACGCTGAGAACATAATACAAGAACCCAACTTAGCAGGCTCTAGTGATGGTAACGAATCAAGGAAGAATGACATGGCTAGCTCAAATATCTCATTAGATTCTCCACCCCACGATGGTAGTGATAAAGAATCATCTTGTTGTGGCAAATAGAGTGAATGCATTTTTAGAATGGCTAGCGGTCTTACGAATACTTTAAGTGACGAACGGTTCACCGTCTAAGTGAGTTTTTAAGAGTTAGCTGGAGGGTTTGGGAGAAAGAGCGAGAGAATGCCATTTTATTTATGTAATCTAGTCCAGCATTTATATTCGTATGTTATTGATATTTATGTAATTGCTGATTCAGTGACATATTTATTGTATATACGTTTTACATATGTTAATAAATAATTTAAATATATATTCATTCCAGTCTATTATTAGATAATTACTGCGAAAAGCGTGTTTACATATATATATATAAACATAGTCGCGGGGGGAGGGGGGGGGAAGCTTGCCCAACTCAGTGCAGGAAGCCCGAATAAATAGTGAGGGTTTTAGCCAGGAAGACCATTCATCCATGAAAAATATCCAAAATCTTTTATGAAATGAGCCTTATAGGAATGGAAGATAATGTTAGGATGTCACCAGTTAGTTCAAAAATTGAGAACTTGGGCGTTAAATGTAGGGACCATGACTGGAAAGCTGTAGACTTGAGGTCATGTGTGTACAGGAAACAAGATTTGTCTGGAAACAAGGCAAGAGAACTAGGAGATGGTTATAAATTTGTATATGGAGGAGCAAATAAAGAAGGCAGAAAGGGCATTGGAATAATTTTATCTGAACAAATGAAAAACTTGGTAATGAAGTGTACATAAAAATCAATGAATCAGGTGAATAAGGTTAGCGCTAGATGAGTTTACAACTAACATTTTCAGCGTATATGCACCACAAACCACTTGCACAGATGAGGAAAAGGAGTTTTGGGTAGAATTATCAGAAGAAATGAAAATGAAAAATTAGTGAAAGATGCATTGTTGGTGGAGATCTCAACAGACATATTGGTAGTGACAACGATGCCATCAGCCGCACACACGGAGAGAAGGCTTTTGGAGAAGGAAATCCGGGCGGTGACAGAGGGATTGACTTCACTCTGTCCTTCGATATGGTAATAGGAAATGCCATGTTTAGCAAGAGACAGAACTTATAATAACTAATAACACACCAACTCACACACACACATATGTATATGTAGATATTTATATACATATATGTATGTATATATATATATATATATATATATATATATATATATATATATATATATATATATATATATATGTGTGTGTGTGTGTGTGTGTGTGTGTGTGTGTGTGTGTGTGTATATATAT
>BOPN01000883.1:92500-94132 GCA_017312705.2 Penaeus japonicus | reverse complement strand
TATATATATGTGTGTGTATATACACATATATATAAGGATGTATGCATCTGTGTTTGAGTGTGTTTCTGCATAAGACTGTGTTATGTCAACATATATTGATTGTGATCTGTTCCTTTAGTGGGGACTGTTGACGCAGACTATCATTTGGATATTTACGAAGCTTTATAGTAGACAGCCTCGCAGATGCATCTCGAGTATAGATAAACACCAAACTTGTATAGAACTTTGGAAGGAAGCAAAGGAAGCCCCATATAAGTGCTTTTAGCGACATTCCTAACCGCTAGAAGTTCACTTCGATTATCTCATATACAGTATTCGCTGATGTATAGATAAATAAAAAGGTATCAACTCTGGCTTATTTCTGCAATTATTCGTATTTTTTTTCTGTCACTCGTTGACGTACCTTTGATGACTTTTGTATGATATAAATTTGAAATAAAGAATAGTGATTTGCATTATTGATGATGAATGATTGGTATAGTGATCATATTAACTATGGTATTGATGTAAAAGCTGTTGATGTTGATAATGAATGATTGACAGCCACTATCATCATCACCATCAACATTACTGTCTCTTAGATTAAATGCTGTGATAATTATAGAAAAAAAAAAAAAAAATACAGCACTGAGCCATACCCCCTACAACCAACATAAAAATAATGATAACGTCAATAATGATTACTACCCATTATATCCCTCGTGCATGACAAATATAACCATCCCAATATCACGATACAAGACGAAAGAGAGAGAGAGAGAGAGAGAGAGAGAGAGAGAGAGAGAGAGAGAGAGAGAGAGAGAGAGAGAGAGAGAGAGAGAGAGAGAGAGAGAGAGAGAGAGAGAGAGAGAGAGAGAGAGAGAGAGAGAGAGAGAGAGAGAGAGAGAGAGAGAGAGAGAGACGGAGATAGAGAAAAACTAAACAGAGAAAGAGAGAGAGAGAGAGAGAGAGAGAGAGAGAGAGAGAGAGAGAGAGAGAGAGAGAGAGAGAGAGAGAGAGAGAGAGAGAGAGAGAGAGAGAGAGAGAGAGAGAGAGAGAGAGAGAGAGAGAGAGAAAACATACATAGATTCTGATTATACACATATTTAGAAAAGCAGGTCGCCCTTAAAACATTATGAACACCAAGAATGTTAGCAACGGATATGTCGTTCTCTGATTACGACATGACAAGCGTTCAGGGTCAGGAGAAATCCCATTCCTGAAAATTAGAAGTAAAGAGAGACAGAGAGAGAGAGAGAGAAAGAGAGAGAGAGAGAGAAAGAGAAGAGAGAGAGAGAGAGAGAGAGAGAGAGAGAGAGAGAGAGAGAGAGAGAGAAAGAGAAAGAAAGAGAGAGAGAGAGAGAGAGAGAATGAAAGAAAGAGAAAGAAAGAGATAGATAGAGAGAGAGAGAATCCATACATTGTGGTAGAGAGTCTCCTCTCAGGAAGCAGGTGGACAACACCTCGCTTCTCGGAGGAAGAGCAGCCCTTTGATCATCACTCTCTCTCATTTATAAAATAACGAAGGGACAATTAGCCATGTAAAGAGGATGATTGCAAGGCTAAACATGAAAAATTGAGTGTGTTTATACACACATACGTACATGTGTGTGTGTGTGTGTGTGTGCATAAACATACATATAACATGAATAT
>BOPN01000883.1:45000-47500 GCA_017312705.2 Penaeus japonicus | reverse complement strand
AAGAGGGAAGGGCTTTGATGTTCTCGTGGATCGAGAGGAATGACCTTCGGCGGCCCGGTCCAAAAAACGGCGACGGGGATGAGTTCTCGCCGTCACAGATTTTGCTGCGATGAAGAAAAACATCAGTTGCGACACACACACACACACACACACACACACACACATACACACACACATACACGCACACACACACACACACAATCACGTAGCAATGGTATTATTCAAGAGGTCCGTACGATGACAAAGAGAACTCTAAGGAACGGAACGGTGCGCGTGCAAGGGCCAAGGAAAAAGAAGTGATGTGTGTCTGCCCGTAGAAGTTCCGGCCGAGTTAGCATAATTAAGCGGAGCTGAAAAACCCGAGGCGATTTTCCGTGAAAACTTACTGCAGCAGATCCACCTGCCGTTTAATGATGGTTTTAGAGAAGAGAAGAATTGCTATGAGCGCTTCTGCTTTTTTTTTTCATCTCTCCTTTTCGTTCATCTATCCATAGATATGCGAAAGGTAGTTAGAAACAGGTACCTCCACTCCTAAAGGGCTTTTGAGTGGTACAAAAAATAATACGATTTTTTTCCTAAACCCTCCTGAAGGCTGGTTATGATATGAAGCATCTCCTTAGCTTAAGTAGAAGAGCAGAATTTTTGTTTAAACTCAGATACTCGTAAAAAATAAAGATAAAAAGAATTAAAAAACACTGACTAAAAATTATATATAAAGGTATAGAAACCGACCTTTGGCTGACTCCTGATTGGCTAGAACGTGTGACGTCATTTAGCTCCGCCCCTGTGAATGTGTTTTCTAACAAGTGTTTCCCTAATACTTTGATAATGGCTTGCTATGCTATTGCATAATTCTAGACATATTATATTACTTTAGAAATTTAATGTTTATATGTTAGATATCAAGTAATCAATATGTGTATATTGTGTATTTTGTTATTTCATCATGTTTTTTTTTTTTTTTTTTTTTACCACTATTATTTTGCTCCAACATATGGTGTTATGCACTTTGTGATATATATGTGAATGTTTATAAAATATAAAAAAAAAGTAGAGAGAGAGAGAAGGAGATATGCTCAAACATACACACACAGAGTGAGAGTGAGAGAGGTGCTCACACACACACAGAAGGAGAGAGAGAGAGAGAGAGAGAGAGAGAGAGAAGAGAGAGAGAGAGAGAGAGAGAGAGAGAGAGAGAGAGAGAGAGAGAGAGAGAGAGAGAGAGAGAGAGAGAGAGAGAGAGAATAGATAGACACTCTTATCATCGTCATTATAGTTGATAATGTGTTGTTTGCATTATCGTCATTATTGTCATTACCATTATTATTATTATTATAATCATTATCAATTATCAGTATTGTATTGTTGTTGTAATTATTATTATCATTTTCATAATTATCATGATTACTATTATCATTAGCATTATCACTATTATTATCATTATCAACATTATCATTTTCATTACTATTATAACGATTGTTATTATTTTTCGTATCATTGATATAATTATCATTACCATTATCATTATCATTGGTAGCAGTGGTAATTATAATGTCAATAATATTATCATTATTATTACTATTTTTATCACTATCATTATTATTACTCTCAGTGTTTGTATCATTAATGATATCATCATTATCAACAAGATTATCTTCATCATCTATAACATTTCTAATATCTTTATATTAAATATATATATATATATATATATATATATATATATATATATATATATATATATATACTATATATACCAACTAAAGAAACATCTTTCCCTTCTCCCAAACCAAGAAATCCTAAACAGCTTCCTCCAGTGCTACATACCTCTGTTCCGACATTTTTTTTTTTCTTTCTTTCTTTCTTTTCCATTACCATTTATATGGTCCAGGTACTGAATACTCAAAGAGTCTTAAAGTGATGTCGTACCGGAGGTCTTGACCGTCTTGCGGGGACTAAATGTTCCCAGTGCCTTACCCGGATCTCGGACACCGCCGTCAATCTCAAACGGTGTCTGATCTTCGATTGACTGAGACGGCTCGATCAATTGTTTGTAAGAGTCATTAGGTGAGGACAGTGGTAGCGCGCTGGCCTCATATTCTGGTCACCTGGCGGTCACTGCTGTGGATGGGCACCATGGTGGGTAAGGGTCAAGTTCAGATTGAGTCAGCACTCGTTAGCACACTTCTTACGAGTCAGCGCTCGCTGACAGGCGGGTTTACAATAAATGCATATAAGCCGGGCGAATGTCTGCTCCGCTAATCTGGCTTATCCTTATCCTTTGTAAAGCCTTTTTAACTAATATATAGCCTTGGTATATATATATATATATATATATATATATATATATATATATATATATATATATATATATATATATATATATATATATATATATATATATATATGTATATGTGTATGTGTGTGTGTGTGTGTGTGTGTGTGTGTGTGTGTGTGTGTGTGTGTGTGTGTGTGTGTGTGTGTGTGTGTGTGTGTGTGT
>BOPN01000883.1:20000-22500 GCA_017312705.2 Penaeus japonicus | reverse complement strand
GTCACCGTTATAGTAACATAATTGGTGTTTGATCAACACGTGAGGGTGGTAGCAGTAGGGAATGGCTGTCGGCTGTTGATTGTTTTAATATTAGGTTACGGAGGGGAATAACATTGGCATCCTATAAGTTTCTAGAAGGGTGGGGTGAGAGTGGATAGATACGGATATTCCACAGGAGTAGATGGTAGATTGTAGTGAAGTAGGGTAGAAGTTCTGTCGTTTTGTTTATATCGCCGCCCTTTTTTCTTCAAAAAAGGGCTGGATGTTGTCTGAAGCTGCTGTCGTTACAAAAGTGATAACCAATTCTTCATCGTGGAGGAAGGTAATATCAGCTGATATGGATAAGACTTACATGGATTTCTTGTGTGCTTCTTTACTTCTAATCACTTAGATTGATCAATATACAATGCTCCTGACACTCGGGTTGTTCACGAGAAGCGATTACAATTTCTTCCACGAAATACAGACGACGAAAATCAACAAACTCGGTACCAGGAATTCCTCATGAGACGTGACGCCGAAGTGTCAAAGCTGACTGACTCCTTTCAGAGTCGATCGATTAAGGCAGATACGATAGTGACTGGGTACACCCTCAAACGGAGGCCTAGGGTCTGGAAGTCTATGCATGCAATCTTTCAACATTACAGGCACGAGGGCGCACGAAAAGCCCCGATTACTTTACTCTAATTTTCTCGGCAATTGTCGAGCGGCAGTTTAGCAGAAGATTATTTCATCCTAAAAGCACATTTTCATACCTGCCTCACTTAGTGTTGCTCTTAGCTTTTGGTTGTTAATTAACGCAAGCACCATTATAAAGAAAATGCTTTCATACTTTATAAAAGGAGTAAAATTACAGAGAGCGAAACTTACCTCGCTTCGTCGTCTGGGCAGCGCATTGCAAGCAGATCACAGGGACTATGATGCTGTAATAAAAATCTGAAAACGCATCCTGTGCATTAGAGATTGGGCTGAAAGGAATGATGGGAGAGAGTCATAGGGAAACGATCTTTATTGTGTCCTGCCGCAGGGCACGAAAAAGACAGCGACCGACATAATGGCCACCCAGACTGCAGTAACAATAGCCACCAACAACATGCCGAGCTATAAAGGTGCCGTCATGCTTGCCTTGCACGCACCATGCAGTGCCTGGTTACTCGAGATCACGAGGAATAGAAAGAAGGGCGAGGGAGGGAGAGAATAAAAACACCAATCGTGCAATCATCCACAGCTGATGTTTCCTCATCCGTCATCATCCAGAGAGAACTTTGCAACTTGACTCGCAATCCGAAGTAAGTCTCGCAAGTGCAGTCACGGTACGTGCTTTCACAATCTTGATGGAACTTGAGAGTTGAGTCAACAAGTCTTTCCAAACCTAGTGGTGAAAGATTTGAAATTCTTAAACAATCTTGACACGCGCTCAAAACATGCTGACACTACCTCAGGCTTGGAATATTTTCATAAAGGAAATTGTTTTACTTCTGACACACGGTCACATTCATAGTTTTTACGCATTTTCATATTATTCTTGCATGTCTAGGACCTTGAGAAAGACAGAAAGAGAGAGAGAGAGAGAGAGAGAGAGAGAGAGAGAGAGAGAGAGAGAGAGGGGGGGAGAGAGAGAGAGAGAGAGAGAGAGAGAGAGAGAGAGAGAGAGAGAGAGAGAGAGAGAGAGAGAGAGAGAGAGAGAGAGAGAGAGGGAGGCAGAGAGAGAGAGAGAGAGAGAGAGAGAGAGAGAGAGAGAGAGAGAGAGAGAGAGAGAGAGAGAGAGAGAGAGGGAGGCAGAGAGAGAGAGAGAGAGAGAGAGAGAGAGAGAGAGAGAGAGAGAGAGAGAGAGAGAGAGAGAGAGAGAGAGAGAGAGAGAGAGAGAGAGAGAGAGAGAGAGAGAGAGAGAGAGAGAGAGAGAGAGAGAGAGAGAGAGAGAGAGAGAGAGAGAGAGAGAGAGAGAGAGAGAGAGAGAGAGAGAGAGAGAGAGAGAGAGAGAGAGAGAGAGAGAGAGAGAGAGAGAGAGAGAGAGAGAGAGAGAGAGAGAGGGGGGGGAGAGAGAGAGAGAGAGACAGAGAGAAAGAGAGGGTGGGGGAGAGCAGAGAAGAGAAGAGAGAGAGAGGCAGAGAGAGCAAGGGGGGGGTGGGAGAGGCAGAGAGAGAGAGAAAGAAGAGAGAGAGAGAGCGAGAGAGAGAGAGAGAGAGAGAGAGAGAGAGAGAGAGAGAGAGAGAGAGAGAGAGAGAGAGAGAGAGAGAGAGAGAGAGAGAGAGAAAGGGGCAGAAAGAGAGAGATAGATAGAGAGAGAGAGAGAAAGAGAGAGGAGGGGAGAGAAAGAGAGAAAGAGCGAGAGAGCGAGAGAGCGAGAGAGAGAGAGAGAGAGAGAGAGAGAGAGAGAGAGAGAGAGAGAGAGAGAGAGAGAGAGAGAGAGAGAGAGAGAGAGAGAGAGAGAGAGAGAGAGAGAGAGAGAGAGAGAGAGAGAGAGAGAGAGAGAGAGAGGGGTAAAGAGAAAGAGAGTACA
>BOPN01000882.1:377515-385959 GCA_017312705.2 Penaeus japonicus | reverse complement strand
ATGTATGTGTTGTTTATGGGTATTGTGTGTTTGTTTGTGTGTGTGTTGTTTGTGCTGTGTGTTGTGTTGTGTTCTGTGTGATTTGTGTGTGTGTTTTGTGTGCGCGTCTTGTGTGTGTGGTGAGTGTATGGTGTGCTGTGGCGTGTGTTGTGTGATTTGTGAAGTGTGCGCGCGCGTTGTGTGTGGTGTGTCAGTATGTGTTGCGTGTGTGTGTTGTGTATTTGCGTTGTGTTTGTTCTGTGTGTGTGTGTTATATGTGTTATTCTGTGTGCTCTGTGCATGTGTTGTTCTGTGTGATTAACAACGAATTTGCTGCCTCCTCGCCCACTTACTTGAACGATTAAGGGGTAGACACTGATTATCAAAAATCGTTGTCTAGACCCGCTAACTGTTTTATTTACCTTCAATAAGCAAGATAACATAATAGAGAATCTATAAACAATGTGCGCGGGGCGCAGGCTGGAGGCGGTGGGGCGGCGGTGACGGTGGTTTGCAGATGATGTACTGTCATTTAGTTATTGAGCTTGTATAATTTTTGTGTGTTATATATCAAAACAAAATTTACCTGAAAAAAAAAGAAAACTGAAGTGGTATTTACAATCATTTTATCCCAAGATGCTAATAAGATTGCAAAAACACAAATAATAATACTAATAATAATAATCAAAGAAAAAATAATAACTGGTCTTTTTGTTTAATTTACAAGTAGGATTCCCTACTCCATCCATCCAGAAAAAAAGTTTTTTCTTTTTTTTTAAATAAGGGACTACTGCTTGTTCTCGTATACGTTCCATATTTAAATGTACATATAGTGAAATACCATGGTTTATTTTCGCTAATCATTTGTAATGAATGCAATGAGGGCCTCCCTGCCATACGGAATGTCTGCGCACGTTCTCAGGTAATATAAAAGTGAAATAGTTATACTTGCTGAAGATGTCTAAAATGCATAACTCATATATCCAGGAGCTAGATATATGGTTCTCTAATATCGATATTGTGTGCATATGAGAACATCATAATAAAGTTGTAAAGGAAGTACAATATAACACGCGAGAACAAGGGAGGAAATAATTGTCTTTTCCGGCCGTCTACAAATAAACGGTTATAGGAAGAGATGAATGGAGTGCTTTGGAATTATCACCTCCGCTGTAAAGAGTGTCTCTTGGGAAATTGAAGCCTCTCTCCTACAGGGGGTGTTGCGAGTTTTTATAGGGCGAAGACAGCCTTCCGGTACCCGTATGTAAATATTTTTCATCTGTATCTATATATATATATATATATATATATATATATATATGTATATATATATATGTATGTATGTCTATATATATATATTTTTTTCCTTCAAATGACCAAAACTAGAAAAGGGATATGCACTTCTTCTATACTTGTGAACTTGTGACAATCTTATCATGTAACCCTTGTTTGTATAAAAAAAAATAATAATCAATACTAAATATATTAACATGATTTGCCTTAGAGTTTGCTTCTCCACTAAAGCTCCCAATCATTTCGAAGATACGCTGCATATATCATCACCAATGTTTATCATCCATTAACTATTCCTGGTTCGACATTTGCCGTTATAACTTTGGTACATTGAACAAGTATGATACGAAAAAAAAACAACAGTGCTGACCACTTTTCGATACGATTTAACCCGGTGCGGGACGGTAAACTATCGGTGTACATGAAAAGTACTCTTACTGGATGTATTCATTATTTGTAAGATATTGCAAAATATGCGCTGAAAAATAAGAGAGCTTCCGTTGCAATTAATTTAAAGAATATTAAAACGTGTAATAGTAGGAAATCAAATATTTTGCATGGCAGGGAAAATGAGGATTAGAGAAAATAAACTTTGGTATTAGCTTGCCATTTACTAACATTAAACACTTTTACATAAAAAGGGCTCTTTGAGTACAGTATTTAATGCTCATGCCTGTCTTGTGACAGGATTCCTTTTTTTACATATATACATATATATATATATATATATATATATATATATGTTTTTGTGATAATATACTACAATGTATTGCCGCTTTTTGTTAGTTTATATAATTTTACCTGCAAAAGAATAATTAACTGAAAATACTTTTTCTCAAGTAGAGGTAAATTTACCACTGGAGAGTAAAAACTCATATGGTAAAGCTTTTTGCGATGTCTCGCTGGAAGACATATCAGGATAGAAAAATGAATGTAAAAGCATTATAAACTCTATGAAAGCATCGGTATTAATCGAGCTTTTCCCAAGAATTAAACATTTTTACATAAAAAGACCTTTAGAGTATGATATTGCATCAGTTAAAAGGGTTGCCCCCTTTTGTAACAGTCCATTTTGAAAACTTTTATAAAAACAAAGGATGCGTTCGTCTCAGATCTTGTCTTGTTTATTTTTTTTTTCTTGTTTTTTTTTTTTTTTTTTTACAGTATATATATATTCCGATATGCAAAATACAAGTTCACTTGAAGTAATCATTCTCAACTATGGGTAAATTTAACCTAAGGTTAAAATTTACATGGTAGAGCGGTGGCAATGGATTTTGTCCGACAACTTATTTGTACAAATTTAATTTGGTTACGCCAGTTTTATAGTGAAGGGGGGGGGGGACTGGGCAGCACATCCACCCGTTGGAGTGACAGAAGAAGGGTTGAGAATTACTGGTGGTTACATCCTTATGAAGACCTCCGAGTTAAAAAAATATTTTCGAATCATTTGTGGGCGGTAGAAATACAGGTAAAATGACCGGTGAATATGAAAATTATACTAGCGACCAAAAGTAGTGTGGTATTTATGGGATCAAATACAATTAGCTGAAAAAAATGTTTTGCGTATGAAACCGCTTTTTCATCTTATGACACGAATCATAAAGAATGTAACAAGGACAGAGAAGCCGTGAAAATAATCATGTTTGTAAACACTTACATCCTACACCATTTCCGCGTGCCCGTATGGTAATTACGCTCAAGGTATGCATGGTTATGATTAATGAGAAAAAAAGTATCTTTTAACTCATATCACAGAAATAAAAACGCTTTTGTTACTCATATACTGGTGTTTTTTCTCCCCGCAACATAGGATGTAATTGAACCAAGGGAGATTAAAATGCGTATTAAAAGTAAATAGGATCTTTTGTTATATCATGAAGAATATATGATTGGTGGATATAGAGATTTATATTAAAAAGGGGTAAGTCTTTTATCTATTTTGCATAAATACATGGTATACCATTAAGTTGTAATATTAGATACTTTTCTTTAAACGACATACTGGGCATCATGAAATGAAAACAGATATATTTTTTCTGTTTGTAACAGGGCTATTGGCGGTTATGTCTAACCGCTGTGAGTGATCAGGTGTTGAATGATGAGCATTGTAAGCTCTGTGATACATCTCAAACCATTGTTTATCCCGATCCTGGTCGTTACCTACCATTGTCTATCCAAATCCTGGTAGTTACCTATCTTTTAAACATCCCCGTAAAACCTATCCTCCCTTATATGTAGTATTTTTTGGTATGGAATGCATTGCCGATAAAAAAAAGGGTAATGTAACTCCTACGCCCGAGGTAAGGGATCGAGGGATTGTATAAAGTTATATTCTTATAGATCGGGAGAGTAGTCATACATTCTTTTAAATATTGTGGGTCCGATCCATCAACTCATTTCATCGAGCGTCTCATGGGTGTTTGGGGGAGTATTAAAATAAATATTCCCGATTACCCCCTTCACATGACAGGGAAGGATGCCCGGAAATTCAATGAGGCTGATGTCTGCTGTGTGTACAGTATTCGCTTTACAAAAGAGGTGAGAAAAAATCGTCATCATGATTACATGATACGTCGTAATAATTATTTGGAAGCATGTTGCACGCGATGTAACCTTCAGATGCAAAACCAGAGATTGCTACTATCAGTTTTAGCTCATAATATGAGCTATGATATTTCTATCATTTTGAAGGAATTGACTCAGGACATAGCGATTCAGGCTTTACACAATCATGGACTAAAATATTATGTTCGGATCGGTGACTTGGGTTTCTTGCATGACTTATATGAGCTGTAGTCTAGCTAGCATTTCCAAGACTCACATTGATTCAGGGTGGGGGGGGAGTTGTTTTACTCGAAACATAGGATTAAATACCTTCTAATGCTTCCTATGTATATCTACTATCGGGGAAGCATGTTTTTTGTGGCGATTATTTAGATGATGAATCGAAACTGGAGGATTTCTTGAATGTGCAGACTCAGGAGTACATTTCAGATAACGTCACGCGCTCAATGTATGGCGATTATGCTGGTGTACTTCGCTACGTGATTACCTTCTGTGTTAGTGTGAGATGTAGGGATGCTAGCTGATTGCTTTTCTTCAATGGAAGCGTGCCTGCGTGATTCATATGGTCTTGACTGTGTTAATTATATGTCCTTACATGGATATGGGTTCGATTCCTTTTTAATGTTAAGTAGATTAAAGATTGAACTGATATCGTATCAGGGGTTACGAAAACTAATAAGAGATAATGTAAGAGGTTTTACGATCGTTCGATTTTTTTCCATAGCTCGTAATAAGGAACTAGGTAATGATGTACTCGATAAAAAAAAACAATTACCATCTTCTCATGGATTTCAACAGTCTTTACGCTGGCATAGGAGACATTCGACGGCAAAGTGACAGGCCGGATACCGAGATTTCCTACTGGTTTCTCATAGATACCCTGCAGGTGTCCTCGGACGCTGCCGAAAGAACAGAAGAATTGCCCCTAGTATTAGATCATTGGAATATAGACTTTGACCTTTTATCTGAAAAAAACTAATAGGTGAACGTGGGTTGAAGTACCCTCACAAAAAAAACAAGAAATTTAGTTGATTCACATCTCCCGCAACGGAATTATCTCATTTCACTCAAGTTGCTGCAATTATTGATGACACTTGGTTTAGAAATAGCCCAAGTACACTCAGCCTATTCGTTTACTCAGAAAAGAAATTCCTCGAGCCTTTAATTAGAGGTAATGTTGAGAAACGGGCACAAGCTGTGGGGAAGAGTAAACAAATGGCATTCAAATGTCTGGTGTTTGCTGAACCCATTAAACAGGTCCCTCAACACGAAAGTAGTTACCAAACGGGAAAAAATTCTAGTTGTCAGAGATCCTATTTCCAGAGGATGTTTCCTCTGTGAACAAATAAGAGTAATTACAATCTGTAAGAACCCTGTTGTTTGTTTGACACAACCGCAATATATTGGGCATCATATTCTAGAGTTGGCGAAATATCAATTATATATTTTCTGGTATAAAGTTATAAAAGGTTATTATAGAGAACGTGCTTCTCTTATATAGTGATACTGATAGCTCTACTTTGAAGACCGATGATTTGAAAAGTGAGCTTTTGAGCTATCCATTAAATACTTATATTGATCGTTCGAATTCTCCTGCTGTCCATGAATTACATGATAGTACTAGAAACGGTCAACTAGAGCTTTTAAAAAATGAAATGGAGCATAAACTTATTAGGGAGGTTGTCTGCGACCAAAAATGTATTCTATTTCACTCGATAAGAAATGCGATATTGCTTTGATAGGTGTTCTGAGAGCTGAAAAAGAGACTTATACATGAGATGTTTAGGGATGTGCTTTTACATTCCAAGGATCATAAGTTTCATCAACATTAGATCCTTAATAAAAAAAAAATAAAAAAAAAGGTAGTGTTTACTATTCAAAATATGAAGAGAAGTTTGGGTAACTTTGATGAAAAGAGATTTTATCTCAATTTCTAACTTGTTGCTTGAGAGCAACCTGTAACTAATTACGATGATAACTGGGAGGAGGAGGGAGGTGATAGAGTGGAAATAAAAGGAAAAACAAACATAAACAGGGTTATTTATCTAAGATCACGGTATCTCTGCAGGAAAAGAGGGAAAATCTAACCAATGATCATTTTACTTCAAATAACAATGATGATGTTAAGAAAAAAGACACTGATTCAACCGAAAGACGCTGAAAAAGAGGAAGATTTGTTGATAGATTTATCCATGAAGTTGCATGTGATGATGAACTATAGAATACTTTATCTATTAATGATAAAAAAGATGGAGAGGATATTGTACCTATAAATCCATATCTTTCTCGATATCTTTTTTTGCTCCTATGATGATCAGTACTGCAAGAATGGGAAAGGGCAAATGCAGACGGTTAGTTATACGAAACACGGATTAAGCTCATTCTACAATTGCCTTCATCCAAACAGTTCGAACTCGGTTTCCTTCGGACAATCCCTTATCTAGGGTTCAGGCGAGATAAAAAATGGAGGAGGAGGAGAGGAGCGAGATTAACTTTAGTGCCATAGTAAGGTTAGACATGGACTATGTAGAGGAGGAAGTTGAGGGTGAGGGTGAGAATATGCTCGTCCCGCAGATCAACCTCTGGGCAAACAGAAAATAAACTAAAGCTATGAAACTCGTGGAAGCTGTGGAAGTACTGTCCCAAACCTTGCTTCCTGTCTGGACCTTGACCTGGTCACACGTGTACCAAACTGGAAGCACCATTAAGCCTCTTCATTGACCTAAATATGCTTTATATGTTATAGCAGGAGGTATCTGTAGACATCTCCCTCCATCTCATCTTCATTACCCATTGAATGTATAAGTATTTTTATTGCTAGTTCGCTTCCGGTCCCTTCAGCTGTATCTGTTAGTCGAATGGTCTGAGGTAGGGAAAGTGACACAGAGTTGCCAGTGTCACCTTCGAAACGGGTCATAAGAACAAGAGGCAGATCAGACAGAGACAACAATGTTCCGACGGCAGAGGAATAGCTCAGGGGAACGCCTTGACCTCGACTCCCCGTCTCCTCTGTAATATGATAGGGCGAACTCCTGGACCAATAAAATGCAATATATCAGTGTCTCCATCACCAACTCAAGCCGTGATCTCGAAGTCTAAGAAGACCTTCCATTGCTGGCAGCGCTAGTTTACAGTGTGTGTGTGTGGACGTGAGTATGTTAGTGTCTAAACGCGAGTGTGTGTGAATGCGAGTGTGAGTGTGTGTGTACGCGAGTGTGAGTGTGTGTGTACGCAAGTGTGAGTGTGTGTACGCGAGTGTGAGTGTGCGTGTGTGAACGGCTTTAATCGTATCTCATACCCAAGAGAAGCGCCACCTGCATGCCTAAAGAGTTATAAAGTCATACCTAAAATCAGTGTATCAGTACGTGTGTGTCTACACATTCGTATGCATGTACGTTACTTTCCGTGTATCTATGTGTATGCAAAAGTGTGTGTGTGTGTGTGCATGAGTGTATGTCTGTGTGTGTGTGTGCATGGGAGAATGTGTGTGTGCGCATGAGTGTGTGTGTGCATGAGTGTGTGTGTGTATGAGTGAATGTCTGTGTGCAAGAGAAAGACAGAGTGTGTGTGTGTGTGTGTGCACGCGCGACAGTGTGAGTGGGTGTGTACATGGCTATTGAAGTGTGTGTGTGTGTACGAGTGTGAGAGTGTATGTACGCGAGTGTGTGTGTGTATGTGTGCACTTTTGTGAGTGTATGTATGCGAGTGTGCCTGTATATGTACGCGACTGTATGTGTGTATGTACGGAGTGTGTGTGTATTATTGCGCGCTAGTGAGTGTGTGTATGCGAGAGTAGGTGTGTGTGTGCGAGTGTGAGTGTGAGCGCGCGCGCGTGTGTACTTTCGTGTGTATATGCGTGTACGCGTGTGAGTGTGCGTTTGTACAGCTTTTATCGTATCTCATACTCAAGAGCAGCGCCACCTGTATGCCTAAACAGTTATAAAGTCATACCTAAAATCATCCATGCGTCTAGTAAAAGTTTGGTGCGTGTGTGTCTATCCACGTGTATGCATGTACATGTCTATATGTGTGTGTCTGTGTGTGTATGCAAAAGTGTGTGTGTGCATGAGTGTATGTCTGTGTGCTTGAGTGTATGTATGTGTGTGTTAGAGAAAGAGAAAGAGAGTGAGTGTGTGTGTGTGCATGACATAATGTGTTTGAGCATGCGTGTGTGTGTATGTGTGTGTGCCTGCATGAGTGTGTGTATGTCTGTGTGCTTGAGTGTACGTATGTGTGCATGAGAAAGAGAAATAGTGTGTGTGCATGAGGGAATGTGTGTGTATGTGAAAGAGCGAGAGAGAGTGTGTGTGGTTGTGAGTGAGTGTGTGCATGAGTGTGTATGTGTGCGTATGAGTGTGTTTACACGTGTGCATATGAGTGTGTGCATGTGTGGTTGTGTGCATGAGTATGTGTGTGCATGAGTGTGTGTGTGGATGAGTGTGCATGCATGAGTGTGTGTGTGTGTGTTTATGCCTATGTGTATGTGCATGAGTGTGTGTGTGCGTGTGTGCATGAGTGAGTGTGTACATAAGTGAGAGAGTGTGAGTGTGTGTACGCGACAGTGAGAATGGGTGTGTACGCGACTGTGAGTGTGTACGCGATAG
>BOPN01000882.1:335015-360015 GCA_017312705.2 Penaeus japonicus | reverse complement strand
ATACTTTAAGGCCTTTTTAAAAGCTTATCTTGAGCGCGTCATCCGCATGTTCACGGGGCCCTGACGCGATTTGCCGTTGTCGCGCAATTCTAAGTAGCAGCTACGCGCCCTGCGGTAATGACCCCATACTAGCTCGTTCCATCTAGGAACTACGTAACTGCCAGAGGAAGAGTTCCTCACGTCGCCTGACTGCAGTAGGGCTTTCACGACTGTTATAGAACGTAGATAGTACGTCTTTATGTATATCGTCATTGCACGCTTGATTGTGGCAATGAATTAGATCCGTGCGGAGATCTAACGCTTTTAACATTTGCTCGGATTTTACGAAATAGTAATCTTTCTTTATCACTGTGTGTGACTCTACTATCGTTCGCTACTATGGCTACAGGAGGTATAACCAGAGCTAGATGACTCCCAGGGTATAGTGATCACTGCCAAATACGTCATGCCTAGCATGCATATCGAGACGCGGCAGAAGCGAGGCTGGGCACATGACGTGGTCCAGCCACTCCGTGTGTCCTGTGGCGTCACTTATCCATGTGTAGGTGTCAATAGGCAGAGTCACCATGCCACCAACGACATAGTTAATGTCACGAAAAAATCCTGAGAGTTCACCATAAAACCTAGAATGGGGATGCGCATTAAAGTCACCTACAGCCATGATGATCATTCAGCAAATTATGATTTTTGGCTGAATAATTCACATATGCAGCGTCGTTATCCACATTACCATACGGCAAATCAGAGTTAATTTTTCTTAGATCCCCTCCCCCCAATACCAATGCATAACAACCTTGTGCCATGTGTTTCTACAAGCCTTACCCCACTTACAAAACCTTTTCTGTAAAGAAAAGCAAAGCCACCATAAAGTCTGCCAGTGAGCAGTAGTGTGGAAAAATCTACTGGAGATGAACCATACAAAGGTAAGTCTATTTCAATCTTAGTAAGAAAATTTTGTTCCTGTAAAGGAAACCACCTTTCTTGTAGGCATATGTTAAGTGTTCACACAACACTTGTACGACCTGAGTATTCTGTTTAACTGACTGGTAATTGCAAAATGTTATTTTCGTATCCATTTTACTAGTCAAACCATCTTCTCAACAAGAATGTCCTCGTCCCAGTTTTTTTGGGTTCGTAGAAATTGTTTACATTCTCTTTCGGAGCACCTATCACTGTTACCTTACATGACCCTTAGTTTGAATGTCGTTGCGGTTGCAGCTCCCAGGCGGTTGAGCCCGTCATACCAGCGATATCCTCCACCTGGGCCCGCAACATCTCTAGATCCACGTCCGAGGAGAGGCGTGAGATGAACAGGCTTACGTCACGTATTTGGCGGGCTGCGGTTAAGGTGGCATTCTTTCGTGCACCAATGACAACGCTCCGGCCACCTCGCCATTGACCTCCGTCCCTTTCGCGAACACCTTGGCGGACGTGGCGACGTAGCTTCCTGTGCTGATCCCGGTGTTGCTTCCATCCAACGTCACCGTCGTTGTCTGACGAATTCTGATCACTACCCACACGCCTGTCTTATATACCTATATTGTTGGTTGACGATGATTAAATACTGATTCCACCTGTCATTTGCCTTGTTGCTGCGATTGCTGCTCATGCTTCGCTCCCATGAATTAGAGGGCAGAGAGGATACCGAGTCGGACTTCTTGTTGCTGGAGCATTGCTGATACAAGATGCTCAACTCGAAATGATTCTTTTAAAGCTTACGAGGACACGATCATCTCGCCGCATAAACCTATTATATGACAGTTTATGGATGCCACAGGGCCCTGGGTACATCTGGTAATGAGGAATGTGCACTTGGGGGCCGCATTTTGTGCCATACAGCGAAAAATTCTTCAGTCATTCATAGTTTTGTTGAACCCCTGTGGTTTGCTTTTTTCAATACAAATCATATTACTCATACATAATGACTTTTTTTTTTTTTTTTTTTAGATGTATATATCTGTGTCATCGTGAACCACAAAATTCATTTTGTTCATCACAGTGTATGCCACTGTCTACATACTGGTGTCAACTGGTGATTCAATAGTGTTGGGCATGGTGGCGTACCAATTGGACCAAGGAAGGTTTTTTTAGCAATGTTACTGACGTCATGTTACTAATGCGCATGCGCAGTGGCTTGATTAATGGCCTAGGTTGAGTTATACCAAGGCATTAACAGTATTTAGTAACTCAAAAAACAACTTTCATTGTCAACAATCGTCACTCTAGCACTCTAGCATATTCTACGATCCATCATGACCCGATGATCGTAAGCTAGGTTACAAGCGGTCTGAATTTACTGAATAAAAGTTCAAGATAAAGAAACTGCAAAGTATATATATATATAAATATTTATATATATATGTATATATATATGCATATATATCTGTGTGTGTGCACATATGCATGAATGCATATATATACATACATACATTAAACATATGCATGAATGTATACATACATATATATGTGTGTGTTTGTATATATATATTATACATCTGTGTATATATATCATATATATATATACATTATATATATGTATATATATATATGTATAAACGAATATCAATCTATTTGTATACATGTATATATGTATATATGTATATATATATAAATATATATGTGTGTGTACATGTGTATATTTCTATAAATATGTATATATATATACATATATGAACATATCTGTATACGTGTATATATACATATAAGAACATATCTGTATACGTGTATATATACATATAAGAACATATCTGTATACGTGTATATATACATATATGAACATATCTGTATACGTGTATATATACATATAAGAACATATCTGTATACGTGTATATATACATATATGAACATGTCTGTATACGTGTATATATATCTGCATATGTATGTGTATGTATGTATGTATGTATATATGTATGTACATACATATATCTGTATATATGTATATAAATTATATGTATATATGTATATCTCTCTATATATGTATATGTATGTATGTATATATGTATATCTCTCTATATATGTATATGTATGTATGTATATATGTATATCTCTCTATATATGTATATGTATGTATGTATGTGTATATATATATATATATATATATATATATATATATATATATATATATGCCGTGCTGATAATAGGGCAGAATAACCCACTATACACAAAATGTTGTTTTTTTTATTGAGACGACAGTTGCAAGATGCATTTGGATCCCACCTTCAGGTCTGAGGGATATGAGTAAAGGTACAAGAATGACATGAGGACAGGTGAGCAAAAACGAAGGCAGGAGCGGACAAGCGAACGGAACCGGAGCAGGTCAGTTAAGGTCGACCGGTCTGTGTGAAGGGTGTCTGGCGTAAGGAAACAGTCTGAGAATGTGGGAGTATAGAAGACTGTCGGCAAAAGAAAACACACTATTGGGATTGAAATTAGGCAGCTTGTTAATGAGGGCAGATTCCATCAGCCTGCGGGCATGAACATTAGCGAAAGGAAATAGAATGCGGGTGGCTAACCAATCTATGCGATGTCCCGTGTCCCATTGGTGGTAGAATAAAGCGTTGTTGGGGTGTCTCCTGGATACAGCGTAATATTGTGTTGAAACACATGCTTGTTGATACAAGCACCAGTCTCCTAAAGTATTACTTCTCACAGGAGGAGCAAGGAACACAGGTGTGGACCACGTTGCGATGGAGAGTGTTTACCTGGCGAAAGATAAGGCTGCAGTTGAGAGGGTGCAGCGAGTGACGATGAAAGTAGATTTTCTCGATGTAAGGGTAAGGACAGGCAGGTGAGAAGTCTTTAAGGGGGGAGGGCCATGGTAGAAGGTGCGTCAAGGACAAAACGAGGGTACCCAGCTTGCCGAAGGGTAGACGTAGAAAATTGATCTCTTCACCCAGGTGCTGCGGGTCACATGCGGAGGGCTCGGAGAAAGAAAGAAGAGGCGACACCTCTCTTAACATGGGGCGGGTGGTAGAAGTGTACATACACTCAAAACAGAGTCACCTGAGCGGTGAATCAAGGTGTCCAAGAAGGGGAGTTGGTCGTCAGCCATTCATTCCACCTTAAAACGAATGGAAGGAAAGAGGGAATTCAGCTGATCCAGGAAATCCGGGAAAAGATCAGGATCAAGAGGCCAGAAGGCAAAGACGTCGTCGACGTATTGCTGGACGAAGGGAGATGGAAGGAAGAAGCTCTACCTAGAATATATCTTCCCTTATAAAAACGTTGTCTATTTTAACCTTAACAGTTTTTCTTTTCTTTTCTTTCTATTCCTGCCGAATCCCACATTTTAAGACTGCCCACGCCGGACACCCTTCACATAGACCCGAAACCTTAACCTGCCCCGGTTCCGTTTCCTTCTCCGTCCCTGCCTTCGTTTAAGCTTATGTGTCCTCATCTGTCATTCTTGTACCATGTTACTCCCCCCTTACCCTCTTATATACCCTATTCTTCTCCTCCTTAGAACCTAAGATGAGATTCAGATGGATCTTGAAACTGTCATCTAATTTTCAAATAAATTAATTTTTTGTATAGTAGGGGTGTCTGTCACACACACATATATGTATATATATATGTATACATATGTGTATATATATGTGTGTGTGTTTGCATATCTATATGTAGATATGTGTATATAAATATACGCATATGTATATATAAATATATATATATATATATTTATTTGTATATATACATATATATACTTATATATATCTATATATATATACATGTATATTTATATGTATATGTATTTACATGTATATGTATGTATATATACATGTATATGTATGTATATATATACATGTATATGTATATATATACATGCATATGTATGTATATATATACATGTATATGTAAGTATATATACATGTATATGTATCTATATGTATATGAATATGTGTATATGTATATTTATATATGTGCGTATATATATATGTGTGTGTATGTATATATGTATATGTATATATAAGTGTATATGTATATATAAGTGTATATGTATATATGTGTAAATGTATATATGTGTATATGTATATATGTGTATATGTATATATATATGCATATATGTACATATATGTATGTGAATATATATTTATATCTTAATATATATACGTTTATGTATATATATGTATATATATCTCTATATATATGTGTATATGTATATGTGTATACATATATACATACATATGCATGTATATAAAATATATCTATATTGGTGTATATTCATATACCGACACACACGTGTGTCGGTGTGTGTGTACAATATACACATTATATATATATATGCATACATATTTATATATATTATATACTTATATATAAATATATATATATATTCAAATATTTTATATATATATATAAATATATATATTCATATATTACATATGTATATAAAAATACATGCACATATATATACATATATATTACATATATGTATATATATACATATATATAATATATATATATATATATATATATATATATATATATATATATATATATATATGCGCATATATATGATATATATATGTAATGCTATATATATACATATGCACATATATATATATATATATATATATATATATATATATATATATATATATAAATATATGCATATATATATATGAATATATATATGTGTGTATGTATATATGTATATACATTTACATATGCAAATATGTATATATATTTATATATATACATACATATGCATGTATATAAAATATATCTATATTGGTGTATATTCATATACCGACACACACGTGTGTCGGTGTGTGTGTACAATATACACATTATATATATACATATTTATATATATTATATACTTATATATAAATATATATATATATTCAAATATTTTATATATATATAAATATATATATTCATATATTACATATGTATATAAAAATACACACACATATATATACATATATATTACATAAATGTATATATACATATATTTATTACATATATATATATATATATGCATATATATATTACATATATATATACATATATACATATTACATATATATATATATATACATATATATATATATTACATATATATACATAAATATATTACATATATATATATATATATATATATATACATAAATGTCTCTATATATATACATATATATACATATATACATTACATATGTATATAATATATATATATATATATATTATATATAGTATATACCTTATATATAAATATATTCAAAACATATAAATATATTTATAATGTATAAATATATACATATATAAATATATACATAATATATAAATATATACATAATATATAAATATATTTATAATATATAAATACATACATAATATATAAATACATTTATATATAAATATATACATAATATATAAATACATTTATATATAAATATATACATAATATATAAATATATATAATATATATATAATAATATATATATAATATATTTTTAATGTATGTATTTTTGCACACATATTTTTTCTTTTTTTTGTACATGGACGAGTACAAATGTTTATGAATAAATATATTGGTATTCATATGTGAATACATGTATAATATATAAACATATACATATATAAATATATACATAATACATAAATATATTTATAATATATAAATATATTTATATATAAATATATACCTAATATATAAATAACTCCCTATGGGGAGATATTTCCATATATTATGGAGTCAGAATTTACGCATAAAATAAAGGAATTGCCACGAAATGCTTTTAAAATATTTTCCTCTTTCTTAATACACTTTTAACCCTCCAAAAGCAGGAAAACGTAGATGACCAAGGACACAAGACGTCACTATTTACTGCTGAAATAAAAATTACTGGAATCTCAGTATTATAGCAGACCTGAGAGGTATTTACGCAAGTGCTGACGTTGGTCGGCAACATGCGCTCGCATTAATTCAAGAGGGCTTGATGGCGGGAGAAACAAGGTTTAGTTCAGACGAATCCGGCCGAATATTGCCTAAAATATTAAATGGCTGCGTGGGTTCCTAGTAGTCGCTTACAGTTAGTTGTTGCACTGCTTCGCTTTTTCTGGTTCTCTCAACCTCCTTCCAAAGGCCGCATTGCCACATTGCCTCTTCTATGTACAAAGCAATTAACTCTCCTTGCACTGTACTGCATTGCCTCTTCAGCGTCATTTATACAGGGCAATTGACACTTCTTGCAAAGGAAATTGCACGGTAAGATATGTGACGAAACAAATTATATACAACAGATTCTCTTGTTATTAGAGCATCTTCCCATACAGTGGCCATCTTGAGACTAGTTTTCAGTTGTAAGAGTTGTAAGACTTCTTTGTTACCATTTCATCCCTAGCTATTTGATGTTGATAGATTCAGTAATGACTCACTATCTGGTATGTGACATTGCCCTTCAATCAAGGACATCACCATCAAACTATGTATGGACATGCACAGAATCTATACTGATAATATAAGAAATTATTAGTGGTGAAATAGGGTCCCTGACATTTATCTTTATCAATTCATTTGAGGAATTTATTACTGAATTAAAACATTCCCACTTCAAACGTGAGTTAGTTCTAAGATTTCGCAAATGCCTCCTGAATACGCATATTTTCCATACTACGTTATTCTGTACGTGGCATAGAATAACCAAAGTTTATGCAACCAAATGCTTGAATAAATCTAACGTTCTATGACTCTTACAAGTTTTTTTTCGGTAATACTAATCTGAAATGAGCAACTTTCATGTAAATTACTTATGAAGTGATATAATCCAAATATGTACTTACATCATCTGTTGTGGTAAAGGTGAGGCGAGTTGCGATGGCGTATATCCAGGCACAGTGATATTTATCTACAATGTTAACTATTACATCCCATATTTTCACCGTTATCTTCTTTTCAGTTGTTGAAATATTCTATACTACATGCAGTTACTTGAATATGCTAACTTAAAACACACATAATGCGATTAAAAGCATTTTTCATCAAGTACAAGTCCACTACACATCTAAACACACTCCATTCTCGCTAGAAACTAAATGACGAAAAACAGCAGCCAAGGAAAAATAAATAGTGGGTCCCCGCCCAATGGTGGACGCGTTTACTCAAACCTCGTGTTATTTTTCCTTTGTTTCTAGCTGACATTCGTTCAACTGATATTTCTGTTTATTATTCATTCCCCATTTTATTCCATGAAGTTTTCTTTGTTATATATTCTAGCTTTGCGCAATAGCAGTATCCTACCCAACGAGGTGTAACTTAGGTGCGATTATTGCTAGTTGACAAAAGACTCAATTATTTATTTTATGCGTTTTTTTTAAATACACTTTTAAATTATAGAATGTCACGTCATGTATTCTGACATTTCTATTGAAATTTATTTTAGTTAACAAAGGATGTATCCTGAATATATGAATCAATTCGTTTATTTAATACTGTGATACTAGTGCTGTTAACATATCTTATAATTTCGTTTTTTTATCTTATTAGAATCTCATTTAATTATATTTTTCATCTTATTAGAATCTCATTTATTTTTTTTTCATCAACAATCTCATTTACCAGTGAAACTATTGTCAAATATCAGGCTTAGATACATCGTTTTCTTCTATACATTTGAGAATTTGATGTCAATAGGTTTAACTTTCTGCAAGTGTTTGTTTTATTAACCGGTAGCACGGAGCATATAGCTGCCGAAAGGGAAATGTAGTAATTTGTGTTCACCGTGGATGTGATGTGTGCCCATATATATATATATATATATATATATATATATATATATATATATATATATATATATATATATATATATATATGTATATATATCATATTTTAATCAAGTAACAAATATATATGTATATAAGTATAAATATGTATATATATACATATATATATATATATATATATATATATATATATATATGTGTGTGTGTGTGTGTGTGTGTGTGTATGTGTATACATGTGCGTGTGTATATGTACATGTATATATATATATATATATATATATATATATATATATATATATATATGTGTGTGTGTGTGTGTGTGTGTGTGTATACAAGTGTATATATGTATGTATATATTAATATATAATTACATACATGTATGTATACATATATGTGTATATGGAAATGTGTAAATGTATATGTATATGTATGCATATGTATATATGTATATATATAAATATATATATATATATAAATATCGTGTGTGTGAATGTGTATAAATATACATATACAGATGTGTACATGTATGTGTATATATGTATGTATTTATTTATATATGTATCTATATGTATATAAATGCATGTGTATATGTATATATGTATACATATACGTAAATATACATATAATATATATACACAATATATGCATATATGTATGTATTTATGTGTGTGTTTGTGTAATAGTGAATGTACATACATACATATATGGATAAATACATATATGTATATATATATACACACATAGGTATGTGTATGTGTGTGTGCGTGTTTAACAAACTGAAATGGGCAAAAATGTATCAAATATGTAATTTTAGCACTGATAGTTATTAACCCTTGAAGTTTTCTTACACAATCTAACAAGTAGGTAAACCAATTTACGCGATATAATTTTATTGTTATTTATGTTAAAACAGAATGTTCTATTAGCTGGTCAATTGAAGTAATCAGGCCTGTTAGCTCAGTTGGTTAGAGCGCCGTGCTAATAACGCGGATGTCGAGGGTTCGATCCCCTTACGGGCCATGTTGTAATATGTTTATATCACTGGAGCAACTACAAGCAACTGCTCAGTATCGCTCTCAATAATTAATGGTTTGAATAATAGGTATGCTAAATATAATCATGCGGACCCCAAAGGTGTTTGTTCCTGGTTAATTATGTTCAATATTTGTCAAATTTCTAAAAACAAGCATAGATGTTGTAATTGTTGTTGGGGTATATCTGTAGTTAAAAAATCTAGAAAGGTTCATCTCATTTTACAGAATCGGCCAATTAAGCGTTTGTCTTACATTCAATAGCTTTATCTTCGAGAGAATCCAGAAAGACTGATTTTACACCCTTGAACACTCGGTGAATCAATGTTTAAGAGATATGCTGACAGCATACCCTCAAACTAAATCAGACTCGTCTGCTACGATATTCCTTTCTTCACATTCAACTTACGTTTAGTTGCATTGAGTCTTTTATGGTCTACATGTACATGTACGGTGATGCCAAAAACTTATCCAAGGAAGTGACATGCCAGTGAAAATCTAAAATCTGGTATGTAAAGAAACACATGAGGGAGGGGTTGCCCTTCAAGTAGTGCTTCCTGCCTTCTTTCTGGGGTATAGTAAAAAGCCTCTGGGGTACAATTATACATATGACTTCATCCTCAAAAAATCTGGACTGCAGATTCTTTAAGTCTAAAGAAAAAATCTCCCTATTTACGTTTTATTCCGGTAATGGTGTAGCAGTGAATTAACAAATAGACCTAAGACCAATTTCCACCCCTTGAGGATAATCTATCAACTTCTGATGCCTCTAATCGCCAACTCACCTTGTCATGAATCTTACCTATATGTGTTTATATTGAGACATAAGACATACACACTAAGAGAGACTGACTCTTAAACATATAAACAGGGGTCTAAAGCTTTTTGCTAATACTTCTTCATTGTACTGCCATACTGCCGTGTATGTTATCGTAGTAAATATATATGTATGTGTGTGTACATATATACATACGTATACATAAATGAGTGTATGTATGTATGTATATATATAAATATATATAAATATATATATAGATATATATGCATATATATATAAATATACATATATAATATATATACATATATCTATAATTATAAATATAAATAGACATATATTCAAAAATCACTATAAATATGAATATATGTATATATATATATATATATATATATATATATATATATATATATATATATATATATATATATATATATATATATATATATATATATCATACATATATATATACATATATCATATACATATATAAACATTTATTTATAAATAAATATGAATATGCATATACATACAGATACATATTTTAATAAATAAATATAAATATATATGTATATATACATATATGTATATGTGTATATATAGGCGTGTATATATACATGTATATGTATGTATATGTATATATATATATATACATACATATATATATAAATAAATATATATATATATATATATATATGACACTTTTAAAAAGAGATGACATATATGTATGATGGGTGTTTGTATATTGTTACAGCCACTTCACATAAATTAAGGGTTGGCGATTGCGAAACAAGATATCCAAATCAAACACATAAACATATATGATTATATATATCATACACACACATATATATATATATGTATATATATAATATATATATATAAATGAATGGCAAGAACACTACCAGGTTGATATAGCAAAAAAAATACACAAATCATTCAATAGATGATGAGAATAGTTTCGAAATCCACCTGTATTTCATCTTCAGATCTGAGAAGTATGTATTAAAAAGGGGTAAGAGGGAAGGAACACGGTACAAAGGCATATGAAGACAGGTGTACGGAAGCGAAGGCAGGAGCGGGTCAAGTTACCGGGTAGGGTGGTATGTGAGAAGGGTGGCCGGCGTAAGGTAACAGACTCAAATGTGGAAAGCAAGTAGACGGTCGGCAGGGGAAAAAGCATTAAGGTTGAAATTATAAATCCTGTTGATAAGGGAGGATTCCACCAGTCTGCGGATTTAGACAACAGCGAAAGGAAACAGAATGCGAGAAGCTGACCAATCCATGTGATGACCCGTTTCTCACTGGTGACAAAACACTGTTAGTATAGCCACTAGATACAGCGTACTTGTGTCGAGACCACATTTGGAGAGACAAGCGCCGGTCTTACAGACGTAATGCTCATCAGGGAGGAACACGGAATAACATATGTGTCTACCATTGAAGCAGAGGAAGGACAGGTGTGGACTAGGTTACACCGGAGTGTTCATCAAGCGAAAGGTAAGCCTGCAATCGAGAGGGTGAAATGAGCAGCGAAGGGAGTGGATTTCCTTCATGAATGATAGACTGAGGCAGGTGAGGAATTTCTATAGGAGGGGAGTCACGATAGGTGGGACGGGCGTTGGATAGCGCGGCGTCAAGAATGAGAACGACAAAGAAACAATCTATCCATCCAGAGGGCACAAAGGAAGAGAGCAAGAACGATACATCTCTTAACATGTAGAGGGTGGGAGAGCACACATACTTATAACCATATGTATGTGTATATATATGTGTGAATATATATATACATGTAAACATAAACATAATTATATTAATATATACATATATGCATATTTATACATGTATAGACAATCAAATATACATATACTTCAATATGAACATATATGAAGATATATGTTCATATATCTATTTGTATATACATATCTATTTTCCATATATATATATAAAGTATATACGCATTTGTGTGCGTGTGTGTGTTCGTGTGTGTGTGTGTGTGCGAGTGTATGTGTGTGTGCGAGTGTGTGTATGCTAACGTGTATGTGTGTGATCATATATGTGTGTCGTGTCTGCATGTGCGTGTTGTGTGCATGTGTGTCGTGTGTGCATGTGTGTGTCGTGTGTGCATGTGTGTCGTGTGCGTATGTGTGTGCGTCGTATGTGAATGTGTGTGTCGTATGTGTAAGTTTGTATGTGTGCTTCAGTGTGTGTGCTGCAGGTATGTTTGTGTATATAAGAAAAAAATATATATAAATATACATATATAAACATTCTGATACATGTATATATAATTAAAGATTCATATACTTCCATATATATGTAGATATGTTTATATATACATACCTATATTTTTTCCGCATATATACAGTATATTTGTGTGTGAGTGTATGTGTGTGCATCTATGTATGCGTGTAGCATGTGCATGTGTATGTGCATTTGTATGTATTTGTATGTGTATGTGTGAGTTCGTGTGTGTGTGCGTATGCGAATGTGTATGGTATGTGTGTGTGCGAAAGTGATCATATGTGTCGTGATGGTCGTATGTGTATATGTTTGTGGATGTCCTTGAGTGTGTGATGCGAGTATGTTTGTGTAAATAAAAATGTGTGATGTGTGGATATGCGCGTGTATATATAACATATATAAATATACATATTAATACATGTACATACAATTAAATATACATATACCTCAATATGAAGATACAAGTAGATGTATTTTCCATATATATATACAGTATGTATGTCTATGTGTACGTGCGTATATGAGTGTATGTGCATATGTATGTGTGTGTTCGTGTATGTGTGTGCGTGTGTATGTGTGTGCGTGTGTGTATGTGTGTGCATGTGTATGTGTATGCATGTGTCTGTGTGTGCATGTGTATGTGTGGTTGTGTGTGTATGTTTCCGTATGTCTGTGTTTGAGTGTATGTCTGTTTCCGTAAGTGTTTGTGTGCATGTGTCTGTGTTTCCGTAAGTGTCTGTGTATTCATGTGGGTGGCTGTGCGCGCGTTTGTTGCGTATGTGTGTGTATGAGAGTATGTGTCTGTGTGTGCATGTGTTTGTGTCTGCGTGTGCATGTGTTTGTACCTGCATGTGCGCGTGTCCGTGTACATGCGTGTATGCGTCTTATGTGTGTGTTTGTGTGTCAGTATGTGTTTGTGTGTCAGTATGTGTTTGTGTGTCAGTATGTGTGTGTGTGTTTGTGTGAGTGTGTGTGTGTGTGTGTGTGTGCGTACGTGTGTGTGTGTGCGTGTGTGTACATGTGTGTGAGTACTTTTGTGTTTTTGTGTTTGTGTGTGTGTGTCTGTGTTTGAGCGTGTGTGAGTGTGAGTTAGTGTGCTTGTACGTGCGTACGTGTCTTCTTTCCTTTTTTTTTTTTTTTTTTCCTGCAAGTCAAAATGTCCCTTCCACATAATTGAATATTTCATCATCGACAAAGATTATTGCGCCTGATATTCCATTAAATGCTCATAATGTCGCATAAGCAATAAATAATATTAAGATACAAACACATTTTATCCTGTAGCAGCAGACGAAGCAAGTACAGGTAATAAAGCTATACCGCTGGCCCGTAAGGGGATCGAACCCTCGACATCCGCGTTATTAGCACGGCGCTCTAACCAACTGAGCTAACAGGCCTGTATATACATAAACTCGATAAAAAAGCGTGAAATAGGTTTTAGAATTGGTATTTTTAATAGTCATCTATACACCTAGCGGGTCTAAGAAGACACGACAGTTATATAGCCTTCTGATTCGCAAGATGCACCGATTAGGTCAATGCTTATGTTTACTTCCTATAATCGTTTTAGGGCCAACTGTGGACATCAAATAGTTTACTCAGAAATGTTTATAATCTAAATATTTAGATAGATGGGTAGATAGTCAGATAGACAGAACAGTTTCTCAAGAAAATGAAAACCACAAGAAAAAATATATATATATAATACAGGAATAACATTTCTTCAGCTCCCTAATCTACTTAAACCAACCTTGGTGTTATATAATCTGACTTTGTAATAAAAAGGTCGGCGATAGTGCCACAGTTATCATTGGCGCGGACTAGGTGTGATAACAGCCTCAATACACGCCTGATGCTCCCTTTGCTCATTTTCTTTTTCTTTCTTTCACATGTTTATACATATATGTGTGTATATCAATATCCATTATCATCAATTTTCCACTTCACATGTATACATTTTTATATGTGTATATATCGATCTCTCTCTCTATATATATATACATATACATATATATATATACATATATGCATATATATATATATATATATATATATATATATATGTACATACATATAACGCTCTCTTCTGTCATCAATGGGACACGGGCCACCGCATGGATTGTTTCCTTCCAGCGATGTCCATACCTGCAGACTGGTGGTATCTTCCCTCATACAAAGGCTGCCTATATTCAACCTGACCATTTTTTTTTTTTTTTTTTCCCTACAATCTTCTTGCTTCCCATATTTTTAGACTGTAGCCTTACGCCGGCCGTTCTTCTCATAGACCGCCCGATCCGGTGACCTGACCCGCCTCGATTCCGTTCACCTCGCCTCACCTGCCTTCGTTTCCGTTCACCTATCCTCGCCTCCCCTTTTTGTATCGTGTTAATCCCCTTACCTTCTTATGCATACATACATACATACAAACACTTGTATGTATACATATATGTGCGTGTGGGTCTGTGTAAGTATATGTATATATGTATTTGTGTATATATATGTGTGTTTAGTATACTTATGTAATTATATGCATATACATAATCATAGATATACACATATTCATACATATATATTTATGTATATGTATACATATGTGTATATATATGTGTGTATGACACATATGCATATATACAGTATACATATAAATACATATATGTATGTATCTTCATATATGTGTGTATATGTATATGTATGTGTAATATTGTATATATTTGTATGTATGTTTGTTTGTATACATACATACATATATATATATATATATATATATATATATATATATATATATATATATATATATATATCAATGTATGCATATATGTGTATCATATATTATGTATGTGTGTGTGTTAGTGTGTATATATGTATAAAAGTACATATGTAATATACATATACATTATTTATATTATATATATTATATGTATAGATATATATACTTACATACAAATATATATATACATATACATACATATGCATACATATATACATATACATACATATGTATACATATATATATACATACAAAATATACATATAAATACGATGTATGTATGTGTATGACACATACATATGATAGAAAAACGTACTATAAATAAAATAAATGTTTTAAAATGAGAATTATAAATTCACCTGGATTTAAGTTATAGTGGGTTTCACCGTCATATTATCAATACGATACTGCTTTTGCCATTCATAATATATATATATATATATATATATATATATATATATATATATATATATATATATGACTGTGTATGTGTGTATCATTTATAGAATTCCCTCCCTCCCTCTGTCTTTACATATATATATGCACGTACACACACATCATGTACATATATTCACGTGTATATTTAAATTTATATAAAAATATATGTCTGCGTGTGTGCGTGCATGTGAATGTATATGTTTCTGTGTATATGAATAGTTATATTTCTATATTCCCTCGCCCCCCTTCCCTCCTCTTTTCTCTCTCTCACTCGCACTCTCCCTCTGTCTCTGCCCCTGTTCCTGTCCCTGCCTGCCTCTCTCTCTCTCACACACACATGCGCGAGATTATGTCGCTGCAAGTCTGATTTATCCAAATATTTTAACAGCAACAGATCGAAAACATTATTGAACATGATAAAAATATTTCGTCTCTCCTAAGAAAATGGGGAGTTATATAAACATTGTCGTCGGCAGAATCTTGGCATGACCGTGTGGCCTAATGGATAAGGCGTCGGACTTCGGATCCGAAGATTGCAGGTTCGAGTCCTGTCACGGTCGTTGACACCTTCTTGTTTAAAAAAAAAGTGTTGTATTACATGTAGTATCGCTAAGCAAGGAAGCTCATATATTGATTACAGAAAACATAAGCAGTCGAGTGTACTTAAGTAATATTTTCAGAAAATACCTTGTATAACCTAAAATATTGTATAACCTAAAAAAGATGAAGTGGTTCACGAATTTTGAGATGGAGAATTCAATGATGAAGTTCTGGCAATATATCCGATAAAACTCGCAAGAAATTAAACTTCAATATAAAGTAAATAATCCATCTCATATCGAAGACGAGGTGGCCGAGTGGTTAAGGCGTTGGACTGCTAATCCAATAGGGTCTCCCTGCGTGGGTTCGAATCCCATCCTCGTCGAATGGTGCAATTTTTCTCCTAACATTCGGTTCCTACTACAACACTCTCAAACATGGGGAAATACAATTTACTCAATTATCGTTCACTTCAAATGCAGTGCCAACATCAGATTTCTTAAATGTTCATTACTTGTTCGAAATGTTGCCAATAAATCCTGCCACAGTTTCCCCTCCCAATAAAGGGGGTGTAGCTCAGTGGTAGAGCATTCGACTGCAGATCGAGAGGTCCCCGGTTCAATCCCGGGCGCCCCCTACAAGGACTTTTATATACTTTATTAAAATGCATCAGGGTCAATGCACAATTTTCGTTACAAAACAAAAAAAATGAGTTGTTTATGTCAAGCAGATGCAGTCTGAAAATGATCAGATCCAATCATTAAGTTAGCAAACCAATTTTCTGGACAATAACTACATTATACCCGAAGTGCAGATCAGGACTATTTACAGTCCTACTTCCTAAGAAAAAAATACATCGGTTCAAAAGCTGCATACTGTATAGATGAACCACAGCTCATGTAATCTCCTTTCGACACCACTGTATCTTATTGTTAAAATATTTCTACTTATAGTTCCGTAACTAAATGTTAAAACACGAAACCAACCAATATTTGACAAAAATGGCCACCGGAACCTCATTCTCCAAATGCGAGATAGTTGCCTTAATCGTATGTATGCATATGCATATATTTTATTTATATGTATGTATACATATATATTTATATATCTGTGTGTATGCACATATATGTATGTATTATGTATGGATATTTATATATGTATTATATATATAATCTATCTATCTATCTATATATACATTTATTTATCTATTTAAACATCTGTAATCGTTAGTATATATGTGTGTCCATGTATATATATATAGATATGTTCATTTGTATATGTATGAATATATATGAATTTATATAAATATATCCATTCATATCTACATATATACGTTATATATATACACACCTACCTACGTACATGCACATACAAGTATATGTATGTATGTATAAATATATGCACATCTACATATATAAGTGTGTGCATGTGTATGCATATATATGCAAATAAATATATTATATATATACGTACATAATTACATACATATGTATATGTATAAATACATATGTAATTATGTACATATATATATACATATGTACATAATTACATACATATGTATATGCATATATATATATGTACTTCAATATATATATATGTAAAAATATGTATATGTGGATATATATACATATAGATGTACATATAAGTATATACATATATGTGTGTATATTTGTGTATAAATATATGTATGAGTAAATATATATATATATATATATATATATATATATATATATAAATATATATATATATATTATAAATGTATACATATACATAAATGTATATATGTTGTATGTAAAAATACGAATATATTTATAAATATACAGAGATGCATACATATATGTGTAAATATATACATATATATACTTATAGTACTAAATATATATGTATATAGTATATAAACATGTAAGTATATCCACACATACACACACATATACATGCATATATCTACCTACATATATTATGTATTTATAAAAATATACATATATATACATACATACGTATATATACTTATATATATGGATATATATCAAAATAATATATACTCGTATATACACATATATGCAAGTACAAATATATACATATATATACTTACATACATATGTACAATTGTACATATGTATATAGATATATACATATATTTACAGGTATATATGTATATATACATATGCATACATACATATATGCATGTATGTGTAATGCATATAAACATACGCATGTGTCTATATGTGTATATGTATGTGTATACATATATATGTATATACATATATGTATATATACACATTATATACATATATATATTTATACACATATATACATACATATATGTATATATACACATTATATACATATATATTTATACACATATATACATGCATACATATATATATATATATACATACGTATGTTTATATGCATAACACACACATTCATATATATACATAAATATATGTATATATATACATATAAATACATGCATATATATGTATATACATGTGTGTATATATACATACATATATATATATGTATATATATATATTTATATACATGTGTGTATATATACATATATATATATATATATATATATATATATATATATATATATATATATATATATATATATATATATCTATGTATATATATATATATATATATACATGTGTGTGTGTATATATATATATATATATATATATATATATATATATATATATATATATATATATATACATGTGTGTATATATACGTATATATATATATATATATATATATATATATATATTTATATATATATATATATATTTATATATATATATATCACAAAACACAGTAACCTGCACAATGCAGATATGAGAAAAGACAAATGTAAGAAAAAGTAAATTGATGATGAACATTCTTTAAAAGTTCGAAACGTTGAGTTAACATGGTGGCTTCTTGTTCCTTATCAAATCTTCATTTTCGTGCAGAATGTTTTGAATGTATTAAATATTAGTACAAAAGTTCTTACTGATCGCCTTGGAAATCTTGGCCTGAGAAAATATCAAAAACCCTCAGAGAGAAGCAGTCATTTGTTACTCTGGTGAAAATGCCCATAGAAAAGCACACATACACACGTAAAAAAAATATAAATGAGACTGAATATATAATTGACGCGTTACGGATTACTCTATTATCAGAATTATATGTGGAATAGTTTCTACAACGTTGTGGAAAACTACGGAACTATTTCTAACTTTCTCTACCTTTATCATAATGAACTCTGTTCATACGCGCGCACACACACTGTGAGATGTACTTCAAGTGCCACTTGAGGACAGGCTGCTTGTTACGTGGCTACCACGCAGTGCTCTGTCTCATGCCTACGTGAAAGGG
This sequence comes from Penaeus japonicus, assembly GCA_017312705.2. Taxonomy (NCBI): domain Eukaryota; kingdom Metazoa; phylum Arthropoda; class Malacostraca; order Decapoda; family Penaeidae; genus Penaeus; species Penaeus japonicus. The sequence goes on along the minus strand of BOPN01000882.1, from coordinate 340,130 downwards.
AAAAAGCGACCTGTATTTTGATATTTTGAGTGTATTGTCTAGTTTAACATAAAATGACTTTAAAGAGAGTAATTTCTTATGTTTCATTCCTTTCTATGATGTTACTCATTTTTTTTATTTTCTTTGGTTAATTATTCGTTTGTACTATCGAATTCTATAATTCTACAACTCACTATGTAAACTAAACGACTTTGGAAGTTCAAGTACTTTAAGGAATATTATCACTCCCCCTTCACCCTCGCATACGTATCCCCCTTCCACCCTCTATCCCAGACGTTCAAAAAATCGAATAGATATATAATTTGCTTTCATTGTTTAATAAGCAAGGGGTCCATGATACGACGATGAAAGCTTCAGAAAGGCTTGGCAAACCAGCCTTGTCAATCCTGATGTTCCATAAGGCCGCTATTATAAAGACCAACATACCTTCAACAAACATATGGGTGTAGTTGCATAAAGTTTATTGGGTTTGTTATAATTTGCAATCATGTTGAGAGATATAATACAGTAAGGTACACTGTTCTCTCATTCATTTTATTTTTTTATATTCATATTTACCATAAAGAATATGAAAAATGAAATATACTTTCGCCTTTAGTTATTCAATCTAATATTCTCAATTATTTTGTATTTGATCTATTTTAAAATGTTAAAAGTTAAGCTTCAGTAAGTCAAATGCCGCACAAACGCAATTAGTCATAAGAACCATAGAACTACCGTGCCATAAGTCGTTTCGTTTTGATGTGAATCTTAACCGAAAAGTCAATTATTGCCTAGATATTTTAAACTGATAAATTTCATGATTATCATTTTTAATTTTTGTATAATCCTAGTGTCAATTCATACTTATCAATTAAGCTAAAACTTCGCCGGTCAAACACGATTTAGCGTAAATTGATTCCCGAAATTGAGCGAAAGACGCTAGCTGTTGTATACGTTTGTATATGCTGCAAACCAACTATCTGAATATTCCCGATTCGGATCAATTCATCATTATTGTAATAATTCATGATTATTTGCATATGTCAAGTATGAATTAATTATCTACGAGGTTTCACTTTCAACTCACTGTAGACGCATCGTCTACCCTTCCTACTCTACATTAACTCATCCCACGCTTCTGTTCACAAACACATTGACATTCCAATTGTGTCATGGCATAAAATAAATGGAATTCAGTGATTCGGCAGGAAGACGCTTCACCCACAATATTTCTTTTATCGCCCTTTGTTTAGCGAAAGTAAAAGAGGATAGTTATTATTGGTATTGTACTTCCATAAGCTCACAATATGTTTTTTGCTCTCGTATTAACTCAACTTACAATTTTGTTCACGGACACACTAGACATCACGACTGTGCCATGGCGTAAACCGAATAATGAATTCAAGTATGACTCGATAGGACGACTTAGTGCCACGTACAATTTCTTTAATCGCCCTTTGTTGAAAGAATAATAGATTGTTATTTGCACATGTATTCCTGCCTTGCAAAGAGGCAGACGCCAAAAAACGCCCATAGAGAGTATGGCTGTCATTTCCAAGCAAGCCAGGAGTGTAGCACCGAGCGATAAGGACAGCAGGAAGGCCCACCTGCGAAATAACCACAAAGGAGCAAAGACGGAAGAATATAGAAAAAGAAAACTAATGCAATCCGACACGCCGACAACGAGGACGAGCGGATATCACCAAAGTTTGAGGTTGACCTGAACAATACAAGGCTGGACGAAAAGTTTGCCCTTCAAGGACGAATTCAGCTAATATTTTGTTGTACCTAATACCTTGCAAGTAGAGGACGACTTGGTTAATGGACGTCCGAGCAATATGTGAGATGTACTTCAAGTGCCACTTGAGGAAAGGCTGCTTGCCATGTGGCTACCATGCAATGCTCTGGCTCTTGTCCATGTGGAGGAAAGGAAACCCCAACCAGGAATCTATTTATAGCAAGTCACTGTGTATAAAGATTTGACCTAGATTGTCCTGCAGTCACTCGCTCACCCACTCTCCGAGGGAAAGCGGTAGCTAACTCCCCGCCTCTGCCGTGAACCACACCAGCCTAACAAGAGAGGTCCGACAACTCATCACTACCAAATTAATATCAAAATATCACCTGTGCCGTTGTCCACCAAGAAAGGAATCAAGAACCCATCTTTGGCTCAAAACCTTTAATAAACACAATCTCTCTCACACACAAATATACATACACACATATATATTTAACCATATATAAAAATGTATATATGTGTGTGTATGCATTTATAAATACATGTACATATATATTTATAAAAATGTAATATACCTATAGATATAAATACGTAAAAATAGATATATATATAAGTATCTACAAATATTTAAAAGTAAATTTGATTTTGTCTACACACATACTAAAGATAGAAAAATGCAATACATATGTGTATATATACATATATACACATACATGTGTATATTTGTATATATACACATATATAAAGATACATTGATATACATACACATACATAAATATATATATGTATATCGATATACATACACACATAAATATATACATATAAATGCAAACATACATGAAAATATATATATATATATACATTTATAAATATACATGCACACAAATTATATATATGCACACAGTCACATACATATAAAGACATACATATATATACATATACATTTTCATATATAAATATATATATTATATATATATATATATATATATACTGTGATTATACATATTTGTATCTTATACATCTATATTAGTACGGCATTGCATTATTCTTTCTTAAGTGTGTATATATGTAAATATATATGTATATGTAACATACATATATGTATATGTAACATACATATACATTATATATAAACATATTTAATATATACATACATAAATATGCATGCATACATGTATACAAATACATATACATATACATAAACATAGACATATACATGCTTACATGCATATACAAATATATATATATATATATTTATATATATATATATATATATATATATATATATATATATGTGTGTGTGTGTATATATATGACAGACATATATAAATATATACATATACATATACATATACATATACATGCATACATACATACAAAATATAAATATACATATACATGTATACATACATATATAAATATACATGTACATGCATACTTATATACATATACATATACACATACATATATTTCAATTGATATATTGAGAGGGATAATGATGATGTTTGCTATAAAGAACAAATAAATAGTGTATATATCCCAAAGTGTGTACCACGGCACACTAGTGTGCCGCCATTATCTCCTTGGTGTGGTACGAAAAAAAAAATCCTCACACTGATCAGCGAGAATAAGTCTGAGACTAAAATATTGGTTGTTTCTTAGTGTCATACTAAATAGTTTGAAAATCACTGGTGTAGGGAGACTTATCTTCGCAAATCTTGCCTCAGACGCCATCTTCCTCGCTAAATGGGTGAAGTCATGTATAAACACATATACATATCTATATATATATATAAACATATATGTTTATATATCATATATCCATACATGTATATATATGCATACATGTGTATATATATACGTATATATACACATACATGTGTATATATACGTATATATACATACATACCTATATATGTGTATGTACACATATTTTCATAAATATATATACATATATAAATAAATACATAAAAGTGTATCTTTGTATATGCATATATAAATATAAATATATATGTGCTTTGTGTATGCATATATTACATATATATAAACATACATACACAGACTGACATATTTCTGTGTATATATATACATGTATATAAATACAAATATATACAAATCATTATTTGAACCCTGGAATTCCTATACCAACGGGTATAAGGCTTAACACAATGAAGGAAAGTAATTTTCTGTGTTAGATTAAAATCGGAAGCAGATACCCTAGTAGCTCATACATTTTCCACTTAAAGGCAAGAGGGCCTGTCCGGGAATTGAACCCGGGACCTCTCGCACCCGAAGCGAGAATCATACCCCTAGACCAACAGGCCTTTATAACTTTGTATTGTATTGATTTCTGGATTTGATTGTCAGTACATTGAAATTAATTCAGTCAAACAACTAGTCTTTAAAAACCCACAAGGGCCTGTCCGGGATTTGAACCCGGGACCTCTCGCACCCTAAGCGAGAATCATACCCCTAGACCAACAGGCCAATCATTTAACAGATGAAGGTTTCATAACCAAATTTTAAATAATTAGACATTGCATATCCATGACAATATATTTCTTTGTTTAGATGATGGGGGAGAATGAGAGAATGTGTGTGTATGTATGTATGTATGTATGTATGTATGTATATGTATGTATATATATATATATATAGAGAGAGAGAGAGAGAGAGAGATGTTTACATAGATATATATGTATTTGTATGGATAGACATACATATGCATATAAACATGTATGTATTAATATGAATATATATGTATAAATATCTATAAACATTTGTGTATATGTATATATACATGTATGTTTATGTGTATATGTATATATGCACATATATATACATATATGTATGTATATATAGACATATATATGTAAATATATATTACATATATATGTAAATATATTTACATATATATGTGTATAAATGTATATGCAAAAAAAAAAAAAAAAAAAAAATATATATATATATATATATATATATATATATATATATATATATATATATATATATATAACAGTATATATATGTTTATGTATTTGTGTACATATATGTATATACATATAAACTTATAAGTACATATATATCTATAACTATATATATAGCCATATATAACTATGTATATAAATATCTATGTACATATACATATATTCATATATATACACACGTCTCTCTATACTATAAGATAGATAATTAATTATATACTCCATACATAATATATAAACAAATATATCTTTATGTAAACATGATATATAAAACATATCTTTATATATATATATGAATATAAATATATACATATAAACATGCATATAAATATATAAAACATATTTATATATATATATATATATATGAATATATATATAAATATAAACATGCATATATATATATATATATAT
>BOPN01000882.1:317515-320015 GCA_017312705.2 Penaeus japonicus | reverse complement strand
TATTGATATAGTATATCAAAGTTGCCAATAGTAGTTTGTGTCAAGGCAATGTAAAATCCACTCACTTCCAAATCTGAGTAAGCACAACTAACGAAAATGAAACGGTGAGTTAAAATAATTATAAGTAACATATAAGGACACACAACCTAAATACACGGGTAGCAACAATTTTGGGTACCAATAATAGCGATACAGGTACTAACAGCCATACCTCTAGGAAGCAGAGGTATGTCCCAATCTTACATCCCAGATCACAGTAATAACAATACTGAAGCAACCCTTGACAATTAAATCATTCAATAAAGAAAAAGCCACTTCGGGAATCAAGAATTTTCTATATTATATGTAAATGCTTTAATTAATCAAATCAAGCTTAAAATGTAATGGCATCTACTAAAGATAATCCATTATGGTAGCTATTTGATTTCGAGAAGTAAAAAGCTGGAAAAGCGTAAAACACAAATAACGCAAAGAATCCGTCCTAATACGCCGTTGGCCTGTTGGTCTAGGGGTATGATTCTCGCTTAGGGTGCGAGAGGTCCCGGGTTCAAATCCCGGACAGGCCCGAAGACATGCTTTTGAGGATTTATTATGCAGTATTTTATTTCAATTACGATTAATGCAATATTTATATACTTCTCATGGAGCCTATGGTTAAAGTTCAGCTACACTCAAACGCCATGGAGCCTATGGTTAAAGTTCAGCTACACTCAAACGCCTGTCTTTAATCTGCTTTCAGTGCAAGATTGCAACATTAAATGCGGTCGTAAAAGAACATCGCACAATGCAGTCTAATGTGCAATCATCATTGGTAGATATGAAAGCAAGAACTATCAAGATCATCGAACAGATTTAAATGGGTGATCAAACTGACAAAGCGACAGAGGTAATTTTACCATCTAATAATATAATACACAAATAAGTTTGTTTGTATATGTATCACATACTTCGTATATATTCAAGTCAAGACTGTGAACATATAATTACCAATTGACAGACATTCGTAAGGCGTTATGCATCTAAACTTGGCTGAATTTATAAGTTTGAGGTACAAGGAATCAACTTCAGCCACTGAGATACAGGTGGCCCGTTGGTCTAGGGGTATGATTCCTGCTTTGGGTGCAGGAGGTCCCGGGTTCAAATCCCGGACGGGCCCTTTTCCTTTATTCTTACTGTCTTAATACTTTCATAATATTGAATACCTTTTGGAAAATATATGTTATTCTCAGTATACGAAAGGTAGGATTAACGATTATCAACCAATTTCATACTAAAATGGAATATGTGAAACAAAACAAAAATGTCGTGAGTAACAGCAAATATTTAATATAATCAATATGAAATATTTCAGACCCCGATACAGGGTCTTAATAAATGGATAAATAATTAAACAAATATATAAATATATATGTATATATATATATAATTTAGTAAGTATAAATCATCTCCTTTATATAGATATATGTATTGTGCCCATGTCACAGACCGTGTGGCCTAATGGATAAGGCGTCGGACTTCGGATCCGAAGATTGCAGGTTCGAGTCCTGTCACGGTCGACTCTTCTTTAACTTGGAAGATGATTTTTACATCCAACCATAATAGAAACTACTTAATCCGAAAACAGTTTATCAAACAATTTCCATAAGATCCTAAAATTCATTCGGACAACTGTTTATCACTCAAACATACAAGTTCTTGGCCACTGGTAAAGCTCTCTTATAAGATACAGAGTGAATAATTTAGATTATAATACACTCCCCTGAAATATATATCTATGTGTAGATATACTTATAAATATATATATCAATATAAATATATAAATAAATGTAAATATATATGTATGTATGTATGCATGTATGTATGTGTATCTGTAACTGTACACGTACTTGTATGTATATATAAATATATATTTATTTGTATGTATATATAAATATATATCTATAAATGTCAATGGGTTTACATCCACACATATAGGTATATAAATATAATATATATGTTTATGTGTGTGTGCATCTATGCGTATGCGTATGCATATATGTATGTGTGTGTGAGTGTGTATAAGTATGTATGTCTGTGAATGTGTATAAGTATGTCTGTGTGTGTGTATTCATACCAGATATATATATGTGTATGTATATATAATATATGTGTATACATAAATATATATACATATTTCAATAAATATAAATATCTATATAGTCATTCCACCTATATATATTATATATACATATAAACATATGTATATATACATATATATGTGTGTTTCTATGTGTAAGTGTATATGTGTGTATGTGTATAAGTATATATATATACATATATATACAAGTCTAACCGCTAAAACGCCCATACGTGTTTCATATATAAGTATATATGATATACATACATGGATATATGAATATATGTATGAATATACACACATAAACAATTTATGTACATACATAAATTTATATATACATACATGCATATGTAAATGAATATAAATATGTAAAATTATATAGAT
>BOPN01000882.1:310015-312515 GCA_017312705.2 Penaeus japonicus | reverse complement strand
CTGTCAAAAGCTTTAAAATAAGGTCGCACAAGTGAGTGTTTACCTTACCGTGTCCCATGATGGTATGAATATGGTTAGCAATCTGTAACACTGTTTCTAAAGCCATGTTGTGGTATAGTTAAGAAGTAATTCGTCTCGAGGAAATTCAACCGAGAGTATTGTAATGGGGCAATTACTATTCATGTCTTTCTTCCCAGGCTTGAAAATTGGTGTTACAATTCCATGGTTCCCTAGTGACGGGAAAACACGTTAGCAGAGGTGTTCATGAAGATCGTTATATACAATACGATTACCTTTAAACTATCCTTGATAAAGTGCAAAGCAATAACGTCTGCTCCAACCGGATTTGTTTCACTGAATTGTTTTAGTAGGATAATTTCTACGTCCACTGTTTGTGGTCTGAAAACATGTTATGAACTTTGCCTAATCTGTTTTGATGTCATATGGAACCAATTGTTTGTTCATACGTTAGTTTTCCAATTTGTGCAAGGGAGTTATTAAATTGCTTGGTGTTATGTTTAGAACTTCTGTAATTATCTATTTGTTAGACACTAAGTTTTACCAGGATTGTTTTTATGCGAATTTATTTCTGAAATGATTAGTTTTTGCAGATTGAATTATAGATCTAACATTTTTCTTTTTAACTTTAAAAACTACCTGAAAGGCTGTTCGTGTGACATAGGGAGCAAAGGTATCAATGCTGCTTTATATCACTTCTGCGTGTAGGTACTTAACACTGATGGGCTCAGTGGTCGCCTCTGAGCGTGTTGTATCCCGCCTGAATACTACGGTATTATTGGTATCGTGACTAGTACCGGTACATGTCGTACCGATATTTCAGAAAACCGGTATTTTTGTCAATACCGCACATCCCTCGGTGAAATGGCTGGTGAAGTGTCAGGAGTGATCTGTGACATAAGAATATCCGAAACTTTGAAAGGGAAGGCCTGTAGCGTGGTACTAAGACCAGCCGTGCTATATCGTTTCGAGACAGTAGGTCGAGAAAGAGGCAGAAATAGAGGTGGCAGATATGAGCATGTTAAGATCAGAAATAATTATATTAGAGGAAATACGGCAAGGGAGGCAAGGTTGAGGTGGTTCAGACATGTGATGAGATGTCATCATGTCATTAGGAGAGAGTTAAACACGAAAACACCGGGCAGAAAGAGAAGAGGGCCTAGGAGATTAGTGGATGCAATAAGAGAAGATATGAAAGTAGCTGGTCCGACTGAAGAGGATGAAGTGGATAATGGAAAATATATCATATATCATATATATATATATATATATATATATATATATATATATATATATATATATATATATATATATATATATATATATATATATATATATATATATATATATATATAAGATGTTTGATATAAAAATATATATGTACATATACATCCAAAATTCTTCTACATATACATGTATGTATGTATATAAATATTCATATTTATCCAAATATACATACATCTTATATATAAATGTGTATGTATGTATATATATGTGCGTATAATTCATTTATATATATGTAATATATAATTTGTATATATATATATATATATATATATATATATATATATATATCCAAACATCTTATACATGTATGTTTATATCTATATATACATAAAAATAAAGATACATATACATATATATGTATATATATATATATATAAACAGGAATAGCATATATATCCATATACTTATATATTTATGCATAACATACATATATATACTTAGATATAAATACACAACATAAACATATAAATGTTTATAAATACATCATATATATGTGTAATACATATATACAATACATATATATATACATGTGTATATATAATGCACACACGTGTCTATATCTAAATATATATACATATATATAATGCAACCATACATGTATACACATATTAATATATATATACATATGTATAAAATGCATACATACATATTTATACATATATGAATATATACATTATATATTATATATATAAATTATATACAATTATATATACGTATATATTAATATATATACATATATACACATAAACATATACATGACTAGATGTATGTATATGAATATGTATATGTAGATATATATATCTACATATACATGTAAATACACGTACATTCTATAAATAGATATATATATATATATATATATATATATATATATATATATATATATATAATATGTATGATATATATATATATATATATATATATATATATATATATATGTGTGTGTGTGTGTGTGTGTGTGTGTGTGTATGAAATATATAATCGATATGATATATATACATATATAAATATATAAATGTGATATAGATATATATATCATATATCTTTAAATATGTATACATATATAGAGATGGATAGATATAGATATTTAAATACTAAAGCACCAGAAAATGTAGAAATGCTAGAAGTCAGCTTACATGTCAATATGGATTACGAAACATACCAAAGAAAAGGATACATTTCATAAAATAATAGA
>BOPN01000882.1:255015-305015 GCA_017312705.2 Penaeus japonicus | reverse complement strand
AGCGAGTCAGTTGACGCGTGATGACTTGACGAAACCACGTTTCCACCAACATCGTCAATCTTCGTCATGCCAATGCGATAACTGGCGGGTTTCACTGCACAGTTCCCCGCCATTGTCATCAACCCTAGTAAGTGCCGTTTCGGTGTATCTTCCTTGACCTTTTTGGGCCACATCATATCAGCCGAAGGAATCAACGTAGCCAACGATACGGTTCATCGGCGTGCTGAAAGCCTACTAAAGATTAATCCCTGAATACACAGACCTGCCCCTCTTATCAAGTTGCTAAGACCACCTAAAAAAGGCTGCACTACCATTCTGACTATCGATGAAGCCTTTCATGCCTTCAAAAACGTTCTCAGCAGTGCCAACTATTCCATCTCCTCCCAGTCGTGAAAATCTGCGTGTTTGTAGACGGTATTTATTTATTTATACCTATATATATATGCATGTATATTCATAAATATACACATGTATGTTTGTGCATATACATATATATTCTAATTATGTGTGTGTGTACATGCTTACCAAATCTATCTATCTATCAGATATATATCTCAGAGATATGCAAGTATTCAAACAATTATATTTATATATGTATATATATATAAATGTATAGAGTGAGATGTATGTATTTAATTATATATACATGTATAATCGTATATATTTATATATAAACATATATGTAGATATACATATATAGATATACATCAACATATATATATACATACATATACATATAATATTTATGTACATGTATTAAATATGTAAATATGTATATATATGTATATATAATATATAAGTATTTAAAAAAAAAAAAACATTCTATATATGTGCAAATATATGTTATACAAATATGTATATATATATATATACATATATATATATATATATATATATTTACATTATATATAAATATATATGCATACAAATGTGTATATATATACATGGTTATATACATAATATATAAACATGAAAATATATATATAAATACATATATATGTGTGTTCATATACATATATATATATATATATATATATATATATATATATATATATATGCCTACACACTATCCATCCACTACCAGTCGGGCCAATCTACATGTACGTTAACGCTATATATGTATGTATATATATATATATATATATATATATATATATATATATATATATATATATATGCATATATATATATATATATATATATATGCATATATATATATACATATATATATGCATATATATATATATATATGCATATATATATATATACATATATATGTATGTGTGTATGTGTTTCTGTATTTGTATATTTAAGTCTATATGTATATCCCTATATATACATATATATTATAGATATATATAATATAGAGAGATAGATGTATGTATTCAATGTATATATACATATATATATATATATATATATATATATATATATATATATATATATACACATATATGTGTGTGTGTGTGAAGAAGATGAAAGCGTGGATGTAGATGTATATATATACAAATACATACATTTATATATATACATATATATATGCATGTATATATATACATATGTATCTGCATACGTATGTAAATATATATATATATATATATATATATATATAAATATCTATACATAAACATATAAATATATATACATCTATAAATATAAATACATATATATAAATATATATATATATATATATATATATATATATATATATACATATATATGTGTGTATATGCATGTGTGTATATGTGTGCATACATATAAATATATTTAAATATAAATATATAAATATATATTTGAGCATATATATGAACATATGTGCCTATATATAAATAAATATGATACATACAATAATTTCATATATATATATATATATATATATATATATATATATATATATATATATATATATATATAACATATACACACATATATGTATATACATATACGTATGTGTGCATACATATATAAATAAATATATATGCGTGCAAATATATAAATATATATATAAATGTACATGTGTGCATATATATATAAATAAATACATATATATTGTTCATATTTTTGTTTGTGCATAATATATATTGTGCATATATATTATATATATACATATATGAATGTATATATATTCAATACTATATATATAATGTGCATATATTATATATATATACATATATATTTAAATATATGTATATATATATATATATATATATATATATCTATATGTCTCTGCATATTATATATATACATGTGCATATATATATATACATATATATTCATATGCATATATATAAATATATGTGGATATATATATAAATATATATTGGCATATATATGCATATACATAAATATATGTGCATATTTATAAACATGTGTATAAATATGTGCATATATATTTATATAAATATGTATCTACATACATATATATATCATTATATATATATATTCACACATACATATATACATATAGTATATATATGTGCATATATATATATATATATATATATATATATATATATATATATATATATCTATATATATATCTATATATATATATATATATATGTATAAATATATACTCTTGTCTACATACATGTATATGAACATATATATATGCATATATAAATATATATATATATATATATATATATATATATATATTTATATATATATAATGAGAGAGAGAGAGGCATACATTCAAACATGTATATATATATATATATATATATATATATATATATATATATATATATATATATATATATGTATATATATATATTATATAATATATATATACCTATGTATATAACTATTTATATATATCTCTATATATATTAATATATATATTTATAAATATGTGTATAAATATGTGCATGTATATATGAATATAAATACATATATATGTATATAAATATCTACATACATATATAATTATATAGATATATATTCACACATATATTTATATATGCACACACATATATATATATATATTTTATATATATATATATATATATATATATATATATATATATATATATATATATATCCATATATAAATATATGTGTATAAATATATACTCTTGTCTACATACATGTATATGAATATATATATGCATATAAAAATATATATACATATATATATTCATATATATATAAAGGCATGCATTCAAACATATATGTATATATATAATATATATATACACAGTCATATTCACTTATATATATATCTATTTATATATATCTATATATACATATTAATACATCTATACATACTTATAAATCTTTATATATTTATTATATCTATATATAAATATAAACAGAGAGAGAGAGATACGCATGTATTCAAATGTAGATTGAATGCATATGCATATATATATATATATATATATATATATATATATATATATATATATATATATATATATATATATGTATATATCTGTATATATATAACATACATTCACATATATGTATGTATGTATATATTACATATATATACATATATACATACATATATATATTCATAATTACGTATATATATACATATTCATACATATACATATATATTCATACATACATATGTATATTCATACATATAAATATATATGATCAAGGTCTTAATTGTATATGAAAGATTCCAAATTCATATAGAAGGAATAATAGTTAATATCAAATACGTCTCCTTATTCTATGACCAACCCTAGCTGCCCATTTGGAGTCGCTTGGAAGGCGTGGCTTCGAATCCTGCCCTCATTCCCCGTCGGCCAATCACAGGTCGAGCCGAGTAGGAATCTGCCCAATGAGAAGAGTCCCCTCTGCCCTCAAAATGACCCAGGATCCCGCTTCAAAATAGGTTATGATTTTAGACACAGAATTCAATTAGTCTTCAAGTCGAGAGGATCTCCCTTTCTTCGACTCCTCCACGAGGATTCCAGGTAGACTGTCTAGTGCCTTTAGTGACTTAATTCATATACTCTGTGCATTGTCAGTGTTTCCTTACTGTTCTCGATATACTTATAGCTCGGATCTCGTTAGCTTTGCAATAGGCTTAGCTCCCCTTAGCGTGTACATATTGTGCCCCTTATTGTAAATAATGTTCTATATATATATATCTCGAGTTATAATATATTGTTAATGTTTTTAGCTACCGTGTTTCACATCACCCTTTATTTGTTATGTGTGGGAATTAGAACAATCTCTGCTCGCCACATAGTCTGGTGCCAGGGACGGGACCCGTTTTGCCCATCACACAAATTAGTGTCAGTATTTGGGATATATACCTTTTACACAAACTGGTAGTAGTAGAGCCATTCTTAAACCCATCACAATATATATATATATATATATATATATATATATATATATATATATATATTACATACATAAATATTATATCTATACATACATATATATATATATTCATACATAAATATATATACATTTATATATATATATGAGATTATTTATATATAGATCTGTATCATTTACATGCACATATATGCATATATACATTTAAGCTTATGTGTACATAAATGCAAATATTAATTATAAAATATGTATATATATGTATAAATATGTATATATAGAGAGATGAATACAATATATACATATATATATATATACGTATATATATATACATGTATGTTCATGTGTGTTTATATGTAAGTAGTATATATATGTATATGTACGTGCGCTCATGATCTGCTATTTATTCGAACATAAAGTTCAATTTTATTTTATATATTCAGTTTTTTAATACCATCTTATAATGTTACTTTGATATCCATTATATTTTGTTTTAACATAGCCTTTCATTTATAGATACCTCGGTCAGCTGCCACGGTGCACCACTTGTACTATTTAGGGGAACTATAGAAAAAGTGTCATTGTTTCGGATGAGTATACATGCATTTCACACAACCAATTAAATCCTCCAAACCTTGTACATTATTCCATCTTCCTCTAACTAAACCATCACATAGTTGAAAGAAATACTGTAACTTAAGAAAAGGTGGACTTCCACTGTAACTGTGGAAATGTGTGGCCAATTTTTCGGCAATATAGGTACACATCTATGAGTTACTACATATGTATACCTTCGTAGATTGATAACGTGATAAATCAACTAATTACCATTTTTTTCTGATTTAAAAGTATATTAATCAGATTTCACAAGCCCGGCTAGCTCAGTCGGTAGAGCACGAGACTCTTAATCTCGGGGTCGTGGGTTCGAGCCCCACGTTGGGCGATATCTTTTATTAAATGTGTGGGGGGATGGGGGGTGGAAAGAATTAACATGTAGTGATTTTCCACAGTGAACGGTAGCGGTAAACTACCGTAAATTCAACTCCCTAAAATACATCGTTATTACTTTATTATCTAAGAACTTGTTTGTATGTACAACCCCTACCAGAAATGCCCGGCTAGCTCAGTCGGTAGAGCACGAGACTCTTAATCTCGGGGTCGTGGGTTCGAGCCCCACGTTGGGCGCGTCTTTTAATACACACAATGAAACAGTAGATATGGACATTACCGGAAATACACATTCACTGTTTACTATGTATCAAATGCCATGAATATCAACTATGTTACTCTTCAAACCTGTAGTGGCCATTTTGCGGGAAACTTTAATTTGAAATATTTGATACAAATAAAAAAAAATATTTAACCCGTTAGCTCATTCACGACTTTTTTCCATCATACAAGACACAGGAGCTCTGGCCTGACAACGGCCGTCATGACGTTCGGGGATTTTGGATCAGTATTATTTTGTTGTGCTATGAGTATTGAGTGAGTGACGGTGACAATTGCAGTCATAATTATTATACCTGCCGTAATATTCAGCAACATGGGTTTCACCTAACATCCAAAACCTAAATGGCACCACTTTCTTCTAGCACCAGCAGGAGAAGAAAGTTGCCGACCTCTAGTTTTAAAGTACTGCACATGAAGATGTGCAGGCAGAACGAGAGGAAATTGCCCAATGTCTACAATGTACCCATGTGCCAGAAAAGATGCCTTTTACTGTGACTCTCACAGTAAAAATCACAAGTTTCCTTCATCTTCCCTACCTCTTCGTGTTATCTTCATTGTGGATGGTTATATGTTTCATATTCGTTCATGACAGTACACAAATACGAAAAAATAAAGCTGCCTTTTTTCCTCCCCTGAAATAGCAATACTTCTATTGCACTGAGTATAAAGAAAACAAATGAGCTAATATGGACCCAAACTACAATTTTAGTCAACTACATAATTGATAGAGCCTGTGATATAACAGATATGACTCTAAATACAGTAAAACATAAAAAAAAATAAATTGTTCAAGCTTTACGATGAGTGACTAAAAAGGAAGTGGGAAAATTCAAGGTATGTTCCGTTAAGCTGCTTCACTTTGAAACAAAACCCATCCTGGAGCCTGGGTAAGCAAATCTATCATCGTCGTTAACGGGTTAAACATTCCAGTCGGGTGCAGAAAATGTCACTAAAGTCACACCAGAGTACTTAAACCCACTTAAGACATTTTTACATGCAAAATAATACCCTAAATTTTAGTGCAAATATTACAAAATGTATCAATTAAAGTACACCACCTACATTCCCAACATGTACATACCAAACCTTATACGCCCGCCAATTATGTCCTCTCGCTACAAATCACAGCCTTCCCCTTACTCTTATAACTTCCATGATACCATATGCAAAAAGAAATTGATTTTTAAACCTTGTTTCTCTTAATAAGTACATGTTAAGTAATACTGCTGAGACCTTTTCCTTTATAAATTTACAATATTTCACTTTGTTCTGTAGTAAATAAACAGAATCATGATCTAAAATCAAAATTAGCATACATCTGTCAAAAGACACGAATTTTCATACAAAAAATACAATTAGGTTTTTTCCCGGAAATATATTTGAAATTCAATTAAAATTACTAATCAAAGATTCAGAATAAAGAGTGTTACCTGCAATATGAGACATATAAAGGACAAGTCACACGGCATGGCTGCATGAGATATTTTGAGTTCCTGACCTTCTGAATTGTAACTATTATTGCTCTATCTAAAGGTGATAAAGAAAAGTAATAGTTTCCTGTGTCCACTTCCGCCTGTCACTAAACGGTGGAACCTGAGTGACCTGGGTGACCCAGAAGCTAAGCAGAGCGAGTCATGCAAACTTAGTCATGGTCAACCAACCGACCGACCTCTCACTTCCTATTTCTTCATGGTAAGATATGACACCAGCGTGTGGATTTTCAAATAATTTAGAAAGTTTTTACAGATATTCTGAATCGAGTTTTTTGTCATTTACACAATTTTAAACGCAGTGGGCAACTGAGGGACATTACTTAGACTGTTCTGAGTTATCCTTCACTTAACATATTTCAAGTATGTAATTTATTTACAAATATACTTATGTATGTATGTATGTATGTATGTATATATATGTAAATATATATACATAAAACTATACAATTCAATAACAGAATATATTTGTAAGCTGTTGCATTTAGCCTGTAGCAGCTCATAAGTCCTGGGAGATGATTATACCGTAAACTTCCGCAATATTCATACCAGTAGTTCCTGGAGTTACTACGATTTACACATAAATTTTCCCGCATTTTCGTCAGATACATCTGTTAATCATCTATAAACAATATTATCTCTAAAGATTTGTTTGTATCACAGTCCAATTAACCTTTCAGGTCAGAGGTTCGTATCATGGACCATCACTTTTTTGTAATGTAGAAACAGGATATATGTTGACCTCACCACCAAAAGAACAATAAGCAACCTAATGTTTATCTCTCCATCCAAAATTGATTTCTGGAAGAATTCATTTAACTGTATTCTGCTGTGTCAGAGGTCAGGAACATAACTGACCTGGTCAGCATTTTTAACGTTTTCTTATACCCCCCCTCTCCCTCTCCCTAATCGTATAAATCCTAAATGTCTTTTAAATCATATATGATAAAAATGTCAAAATTGTGAGGACAGTGAAATCATCAAGGCCTGTTAGCTCAGTTGGTTAGAGCGCCGTGCTAATAACGCGGATGTCGAGGGTTCGATCCCCTTACGGGCCAGTGGGCTATATTTTAAAGAATAATGTAAACTATAATCGAACCCCTTACGGGCCAGTGGGCTATATTTTAAAGAATAATGTAAACTATAAAGGAATTAAGAATAGATTGTACTAAGAGCTGCTCATGGAAGTGCTGGTAGTTTCAGAAGAAAATGACCGAAACTTCCAAACAGACCCTAAACAATCTCATTCACTGCATGACTTTTATGCAGACCTTAAACAATTTCATTCACTACAGAATATGTTCAAGATTACTAATACTGATCTTCCTATATTATCCTTTAGCAAACTGTACCTACCTGAAGATATGATGATCATCCACACATGAAATCTTAAGATGTAGGGTGTATGTATATGTGTATGCATATATGCATGTATATATGTATATATAAACAAATATTTCAGTAAATAAATAAATACATACATTTACATTATATATATATATATATATATATATATATATATATATATATATATATATATATATTAGAGTGGCTTCAGTAACTAGCGTTAATATTTAATTGGTTAAATTTGTAGGTAAATCCTGGATTAGGTTATAGCTCCTAAAATTTAGGTTAACATTTTTTTCCATAGAATAGAACGGTTTGTATTTTAATCATAAATAAGGCAATAAATCCAACTTAATTATTAACTAATGCGAATAAAATATTTATCTTGATGTTATAAAAAAAATTCTATTCTGATTACTTCTTTCATTATTGTAAATTAATTTGAGTCATACCACCAATTACGAATAGAAGAGAAAAACGAAGTTTAAAGTACTTTTACATCAGACATTCATATAAATAATAAATAAAGCCATAAATAGGTATATACATATATATAATATTTGTATATATAAAAATATACACATATATATGGCACAAAAACCCACTATGCACCTAATAGATTTATTTAATCTATTTTTCTAATAAATATATGTAGTATAAAGTGCCCTTTTCTGCCATTGTATCAACACGGTAGTGTTTTCCCATTCACACATACACACACACGCATATATATATATATATATATATATATATATATATATATATATATATATATATATATATATATATATATATATGTGCAAATATAAATATGTATGTATATACAAATAGATACACACATACATATTTATATAATACATAAATAAATAAATATATATATATATATATATGAATATATATATGTGTACATATATAACTATAAATGTATTTATAATCTATATTCTTTATAAAACCAAATACATGTAAATATAAACATATATGTAAATACATTACATATATACTTATACATATGTAAATATATTACATATGTCCACATACATGAAATATGTATATGTGTGTATATATATACATATAATATAAGATATATGTACGTATGTATGTGAATGTATATATGTCCATATAAATATGTATATACATTTATATATACTTATACTTATATGTATATAATTATATATGTACATATATTTATACATATACTGTATATCATATATATATTCTTTCTTTATCTCTCTTTATATCTATCTATCTATCTATCTATCTATCTATATATATATATATATGTATGTATGTATATATATAAAATGTATACATGTGTATATGTATATATATACTTTTCATATATATCTATAAATCTCTCTTTGCACATATATACATACTTAAATATACATATTTTGTATATATATACATATATATGTATATATCTATGCATATGTGTATGTTTATGAGTGTATAAATGTATGAGTATATGTATGTATATTTAAATATATGTATATATATATATATATTGTAAATATATATGTAAATATATGTATATATCTATGTATAGATAGATAGATATATTGTAAATATATGTTTAGGTATGTATATGTAAATATATGTATATATGTATATCTATATGTATACAAATATTTATATATATATAAGTATGTAATCTATTCATACATATGTATATATATGTGATGTGTGTCTGTGTACATCATAGATAATGTTAAATAAAGTTACATAAAGTATATATAGAGCATCACCTTGTAATGTCGCAAGAATAATATAGCATATAATAATATGGAGGAGTTTAGTTACTTAAGGTTAATCATAAACTAGAAATCATTATTAATGCCAAGTCCAACTATAATCTTCGAGTTAACAAATATTGATATGCCTTGTATAAAACTAGCTTCATCAAAATCTGTAAAGTTGGTCGAGTTCAGAGTAAAATGAGTGGTTGCATACACAAACATTTTCCGTTTCATTTATATATTTCAATACAAGGAATTAACTGAAAAACTAGGAAAACTGGTAAATGCAATGTGTATATTGATAAAGATATATATATATATATATATATATATATATATATATATATATATATATATATTTATGTATGTGTGCATATATATATGTATATTTATATATATATATGTATATGTATATATGAATAAATATATATATATATAATACTAGTGTGTGTGCGAGTATACAATAAATAAAATGTAAAAGATGAAAATTAAAACCTTGCACTTGGCCCGTAAGGGGATCGAACCCTCGACATCCGCGTTATTAGCACGGCGCTCTAACCAACTGAGCTAACAGGCCTTCTACAGTCGAGGATGTTCTTAAATTTTTGATTGCGTCTTAAAAGAATAAATACTTTGTGAAAATAAACATTCAACAGAAGGGTTACGTACTATACTTCAAAGAAACACTAGAACGAAAGTAATATTCTTTCCAATATTATCAACTACATCCTCTTAAGAAAATTCATTGAGGTGTAGCTCATGAGTTTGCTAGGCACTAATGGATAACACAGGGGAGATGATAATCACAATAGTCAGCCCTTATAACATTTACATGCACTGATACTGGTAAGGAAAACACTTTCGAGGAAAAAAAAGGCTCAAAGTATTCAATTGTCTGGGCCTATTCACCTAATCATAGAAGTTACCTATAATAGCCGTCGGGTCTAATGTTATTGAACTGAATATAACATGCAATGATAACATATGAAACAGTTTACATAGTGTATTTTTTCTTTAATAGTCCTTCCCCTAATCTAAAGTAAAGTGCAAGTCAGAATATCCTTGTATTCTATAAACCTACACTATACAGCTTATATGGCAACTAGCCTAAGATTATTTTTAATTCCTAAACAAATCAACATTTCCTCAACTGTATGCTATTTTACACATATGTTAACTACAAAATGAAAACAAATTGCAATGACTTCTCTAGGGTAGATGCATGTAAGAAGTGAAGAAATACCGTCTTCCTGCTTCCCGCATTAAAGTATCAATGCAATGAAAAGCCTATCATATTAGTATATACAGAGACACTTCTACCACCACAGTAAAAGGTTATTAAATCAGATTTAGGCAGTTTGATGATAATGTAGGTACTTAAGACACCCAATTTGAATACTACTTTGGCATGAAGATGTCAGGACTTATGACATTATTCATGGCAACTTGACTCTACGTTTTTATGCAATTGACAATACTACGATTTGTTGATTTGAATGATTAAGAAAATGCAATCCACCCTATACTTTTAAATATGTGTAGTGAACTAGAAGAAATATAAAATATAATGCGAATGGGATAGGTGCAAAAATTAGGAGTCATTCATTTCCAGACTTTCAGCCAGCACTTGCTAAGGGCAAATCAAGACATGTAAGTTCGGAATAAGAAACTTATCTATAGATACCTGTTCCATTTTGAAATCTCCTAATAATGTCACTTGTTTGAAAAAGCGTGATCTAATGTGCCTTTTTACAAGGTTGTATGCAGTATTACAATATTCGTAACCTAATTTTAGGTCAGAATGTGTAATAAAGCAGTGGAAGATATTGATAAAATAAAATGGTAAGCTGCCACGGCCTAATAAAGAAATGGCAATAATCGCCAAAATGACCTCTGGCCCGTAAGGGGATCGAACCCTCGACATCCGCGTTATTAGCACGGCGCTCTAACCAACTGAGCTAACAGGCCCACATTTCCAATTGGAAATGCTAGCGCAGGGTACGAATCGCTACCATAAAATTCATTTTAATTTAGTGCATATAGACGTTACAAAAGCTTATTCATAAAAGTGACTAATAATAACCACAAATAGATTGGCAACAACTTCTCCTATACTTCCCAGAATTCCGGAAAATAATGTTGATAATAGTTTAACCAAGGTAAATTGTCTTCTTACGACAATAATAGTTTATTCAAGGTAAATTGTCTTCTAACGACAGAGGCACACCGTATGCAGGTATGAGAGGCGACCATCGCTGTTTTGTAGGCAGCTTGGACTAATAATATTGTGATTCTTTCTTTTTTTTCAAATTTTATCGTATAACATTTACGTTAAATTCAATTACAATTATATCTGTATATTTAATAATACCAATCCTAAAAGTTAATTGATTTATATTTCAGTCTATTCAATTACGCAGTAAACAATGAAATCGAAAAACTTTAATGAAAAAATCATACTCTGGCCCGTAAGGGGATCGAACCCTCGACATCCGCGTTATTAGCACGGCGCTCTAACCAACTGAGCTAACAGGCCATTCCCTCGGACTATTTTATCCAGAAAAAAACAGTGAATATAATAACTCTATTGATGCATTTAATTGGTGAATCACAGAAGTAATTACACATAGTATGCATACAAAATGGTACACTAATAGATACTTACCTACGTAAACGCAGAGCACACACACAAATACATGTTTTATGCATAGCACAGATTACATAATCAAAGCCGGTTATGCAATGTATATAGATATATTTTTACTTACATAAACATGCATATTCATGAATATATATATTAATATTGATATATGTATGTGTATGTGTATATGTATATGTACATGTGTGCTTTTTTGAGCAGTTATAGACATATATATATAAAATAACACTGATATATATGTATATATATATATATAAATATATATGTAAGTGTTTGTATGCATATATATGTATGCATACGTGTATATACATATAAATACATATATAAGTATAAAATATATATATTTCATAAATATAAAATATATATATTTCATAAATATAAAATATATATATTTCATAAATATAAAATATATATATTTCATAAATATAAAATATATATATTTCATAAATATAAAATATATATATTTTGTATACATATATTGTACAGCATATATATTATATACTATATACTATAATTTATATATATTAACAAGCACAATATATATAGATTAAGTACAAATATATACAATAACCATAATTATTTTGTATACATGTGTGCAAGGCAGCGACTTCAAAATAAGCAAAATTACTATTCCTAAATCTTAACCACTGGTTTCCGTCCAGTGCTGTATATAGTAGCAACAAATGGTAAAGAAACAGGGGGTAGGGGGGTATCCATTAATGAAAGATATGAACCTCGGACATCCTCCATAGTCAGCGGAGCGATGGTGGTATAGTGGTGAGCATAGCTGCCTTCCAAGCAGTTGACCCGGGTTCGATTCCCGGCCATCGCACACCTTTCTTTTCGAGTTAAGAGGTCAAATTAGCTATCGATGTTGGTGAATTATAGATAAATTTCGCAGGAGGCTCCTTTGTCGTAAGTGAGAAATATATTCATTAAAGACCATATGCATATAATTTTCGGTTGGCTGTGTTGGGCTCCTGATAAGGTTTACCCTCTACGTAATCATACTAGGCAAAAAATGCCCAGACCCGGGATCGAACCGGGGACCTTTAGATCTTCAGTCTAACGCTCTCCCAACTGAGCTATCTAGGCCTAAAAGCTACCAACATATAGCTAACACTATACTACGCCATTATTTAGAATTTGCAGATGAGACTACATGTGGAAAGGTGTATGTGCATGGAAAAAGAAGGGCGTGCATGTAAAAAAATGTTTGTATGAAGTGTGTAGAAGAGTTTGAAGAAATTTGTGTATATAGAAGAATAAGCGCACTTTTATTATAGATTATTTTTACGTACTACGAATGCCACGTCACCCTGTAAGGCACTGGTACTGATATGTGACCCAAGACATTGATCAAGTATGTCTACTAAATTCAATGCAATATCGCTGGCAGTCTGCTTTGACCTGACGCTTCCTGTTTCCTGTGTTCGTCTCCGCCTTCGAACCCCAACTTCTCTGGACAGCTGCATTTGTTACCGGAAGGTCTAAGGCGTAGAAAGTGATTGAGAATTTGCATATAAGGACACAGAAGGAACCCACGGCAGACAGATCACCAGACACCCCCAGAGTCTGGTGTATTAACAGTCCACAATAAAGACCATGGCACGTGAAAGTCTGTCTGATTATTCCACCGGATCACAACCAGGGCATCGGGTGCTTTACAACTGCTCCCAGTGGTGGGTTACCATATCCTTTTATTTAATACTTTTATTTTGTTTAAAGTTATGCTAAAGCCACTTGGCTAATTTTAAAACTTACTATTTTTCTATTCGTTTTACTGTTTTACAATGAAATTTTCTTTCTGAATCATATATATTGGTAAATACCCATGTTTGAACTTTTTTCTGTTTTATTGGTTAATGTAAATGTGAAAACTTACTTGCCACGTCGATAGCCCGCCGGCTATAAATAGCAGACGAACTGAGAATAAAACAAATTGTCTCTGGAACTTGGTTCTCTAACCCTCCCTGGATTACCCTGGAATACCCTTGAAACGACGGAGAAACAAAATCAAGGTTGTACTCGAGTTACATGCCAGATAGGACAAAGCTGGACGTGTTATAACTTATCTTATGAGGGAAGTACACTGGGCAACACCAGACAGAGAAGCCCCTGTGTCATTTCATTTATATTCATTTTAAAGCGAGTGTTAATTTTTAAATTATTTGCTTCTGGGGATTTGGCTTTTATTCATACCTTTTTACTATTTATTACTTTAAATAAGGACTAATTAACGCAACCAGACCCTCATGAGGGACATGCACCTGGGGAATGGGACTTAGTCTAAGGGGAAGTGAACGGACCCCCTCCCTCTTTCTTCTGGCCCTAAGCCGTCATCCCCGCCTAGTTGGATGTATTTCCGGGCTTCCCCAGACAGCTATCCTTACAGTGTGCATAGAAGTGTATGTATAGAAGTGTGTTTCCATAGAAGTTTGTGTATAGAAATGTGTGTAGGAATGTGTGCATAAAAGTGTGTGTGGGTGGGTGTGTAGAAGTGTGTTCATAAACTATGCATGTGTAAAAGAGTGTGTAGAAATGTGTTTGTGTTTGTAGAAGTGTGTGTGTTAAGTGTGTCTGTGTTTGTAGAAGTGTGTGAGTGTTAAGTGTGTCTGTGTTTGTAGGAGTGTGTATAGAAATGTGTGAGTCGAAATGTGTGGATGAGCATTTATGTGTGTCTGTATTTGTGCTTATGTGTGATCGTGAGTGTGTGTGGAAGTGTGTGTGCAGAAATGTGTGCATAGAAGTAAGTAGAAATGTGTGTATGTTTAAAATATGTGTTTAAAGTGTGACTGTATGTGTAAAGTGTTTGTGTGTGTGTGTGTAAAGTGAGTGTGTAGAAGTATGTGTAGAAGTGCGTGTGTAAAGTCTGTGCATATAGAAGCGTTTGTATGTGTCATGTCTGTGTGCATGTGTAGAAGTGTGTTTGTAGTGGTGTATGTGTAACATTGTTGAAGTGTCGGAGAGGTCGGAGTTCAGAGCTGTTCCCTCTGCCTGTCTTTATCCCTTTCTCTCTGGGTTCCTTCAGAGCCTGCTTCGGTATGAATCATGAATCACTTTCTGTGCCTCAGGAGCAAACACGCCTGTTCTGGCAGCTGTAGTTAAAGACTTCAGCAGACACAGGAAGTAGGAAACGCTCGGTCAAACAGCATGCGTGCCTCACAACAGTGAATTGATGCAGTGACGCAGTGTAAAAATGTGTGGAAATGTAAGTGTAAATTTGTGTGACGTGTGTTAAAGTGTCTGTGTGTAGAAGTATGTGAGTAGTGTGTATTAGTGTGTGTGTAAGTCTGCGTATAATACTGTTTCTGTGTGTGTATGTTTGTGAATGCAGGTGTGTGTGATGTGTGTTTGTAGAAGTGAGTGTCTGTGTATGTAAAAGTGTGAGTAGAAGTGCATGTATAGAAGTGTGCGTATGTGTGTAGAAGTGTGTGTGTAGTATGTAGAAATGTGTTTGTATGTGTGCATAAAAGTGTGCATAGAGAAGTGTTGTAACCCACTAGCTATATCGTTCTAAACCGGTGGGAAAGATAGACATTCAGGTGTCATGGTCTTTCTTGGTGGAATCGCTAAATACAAAAGCCTCAAGACAGATATAAGAGTTCAGAGCTTATCGCTCTGCCTGTCGTGTCCCATTCTGTCTGGGTTCCTTTTACGCCTGCTTAAGTATGAATTTTGAATGACGTGTGTATGTAGAAGTGTGTGTTTATATGTCTAAATATATATGTAATATCATATACATATATAAATATATATATATATATATATGTATATATGGTTATACATAAATATACATACGAAGTGGTATATATATATATATATATATATATATATATATATATATATATATATATATATATATATACATATATAATTGTATATAAGTGTCTAAGGAATCCTGAAGCTGCTTCACATTCAGTGATGACCATCAATAATCATTCTCCACCTATTCCTATACTTCGCTATTTCATAATTGTCCATCCCGTCACATAGTCAACACATGCCCGTTTTCTGCTACCTCTGTTGTTTCGCCTATCGATTATAGTCAACATGCTCGACTTCAGCGTCCTATCTTCCTGCATCCAGCACATATAATTAAACCTTTATATGCTCAATGACGTATACTGCGTTCTGTAATTCTATGCGTCTTCCAATCTCCTAGTTCATCACTAAATGGATCAATCACACTTAATAAAATCTTGTGGCAATTTCACCTCGAATCCTCTCAATCTGCGCCATTCATCCTTCTAAGTATGTTAGGCATACAGTGAAGCACTAAACACTTAGACCCAAATGAAGTGTGGCTTTGAAAGATTCAGTTCTCTAGCTTTCCTCAATTCTTTTAAGCCAGCTAATACATGTAAGCAAATAAATGCCTTTGAATATATATACATATTATGGAGTTTTTCATATATCACAAAAAAATTATTTACATTTTACATGCATGTTGTGTATATGAGAATATATATACATATATATAGAAATATACTTAAGAATTATAATCTATATACATGCATACTGTATATAAATACAAATCTACATATATATTATGTATATAAATATAAATATATATAAGGTTATATGTACAAATATAGATGTGTGCGTGTTTATATACATCTATACATATTTATGTAAAAACTAATACATATTTTGAATCTGCTTCGTAACACATACTATATATTTTTTTCCAAAATTATTACGTGCATATACAATAATATATATTGCTATAAATATGCATTTATGTAAATGAAACACACATATACATACCATATATTTCTCCAAATTACATATGTATGTTAATGTATCTATATATATACCTTAGTTAAGAATAAAAAAAACTATACATATAAGGTACATATAAGCAATTATAAATATTAATATAAATATATATTTATATATAGATACAAATTATATAGAAATATCTAATGCATATCTTTATATATTTTTATACATATATAGATATATTAATGTGGCTTTTCTGAATTTATATAAATCTATATATTTATTCATGTAAGATAATCATATATTTTTTAATCTATTTTTCGTAACATATATACTATTAAAAATCTATATATATGTATTTTACACAGCTATTATATATACAAATATTTTACTATATTTATGCATTCATATATATCAACATAAAAATCTTGCAATATATATATACTTAATATTTAAACGTGTATTTAAATAAAATACATATTGATATATAAGAATGTGAAAGCACATTGACATATTAATACATACATGTATATATACACATTAAAACATCCATACATATAGATATATATACATATCCATTTACACATGAAATATATACATATCTATATCCATACGCATGTGTATATTTGTATAAATACATATGTTTATACATATTCGAATATATAAGACATATACTCACACAATACACAGACACACATATATATTAAAATTATATATAAAAACATACATATGTACATTTACCTACATACATATATAGATAGATATAAAATGTATTCAGATGTCTGTATTCATATAACCATAACAATTATATAAATACAAATGTATATATGATTCTTTAATATATATATATACAATTTTTTAATATAACACACACAACCAGAGGGGGAAAGAGGCTCCTACATAAAGAAGCAACGTTGGATACACAGCCACATAAAACTACATATGTAAATAGAAAGACATGTCTGCAACGGAAATATTCATATATATTCACTTCAACTACATGTGTGTGACCGCACATGCGAAGACACAAGCATGCACAAGAACCTTCTCCGATACAGCCAACCAACATTACAGTTGACAGCTTTACCATTCCTAAGGGGAGGCAGAGGATCACGCGCCCATTAAGTCAGCACGTTATCTATGGGAAACTAAGGTAGCTCAACCTCGAGTGTTCTCATTTTTTTTGCGGGCAATGTATATCTATCGTGTATGATCTTAAAGGTTAGTTGAATATGATCATACATCTATAATATAATAGCCAATTCAGAAGCACATGAGGTAGACGGTGTTATTGCCATACAAATAAAACGGGATACCAGGCGGCTACAGATAGCTCTGGGACTGGGATTGAATGTGGGTAGTGGAACCCGAGTGGTGGTCTGATTAGATCATTCAAGGTCTGTTCTGAGTATGCTCTTAGATATCCGACGTGTGTGCGACTGTGCGTATGCATGTCAGAGTATATTTGTTTCACTCTCTCTAGGATTTATAGAGGCAACTCCATGCAAACAGCCTTTTTTTTTCTTTTCTTTTTTCATGCACACACATCTCCGACTCCTCTTTCTTCTTTCAGCGAGGCATTACTAAGTGTTCCCATAATTGGTGAACATGCAAGTATCCGTACGAAAGCGCAGAACATTTAAAGCAAAGTATATCTTAACATAAACAAATGCACACCCATTTTCTAACTCGCAGATACAGAAACATACATACAATTGCACCCGCATGTTAACACAATCGTGAGAAAAGCTTCCTCTGTCGGCATATCAGACCTCAGGGAATTACAAAGTGTCACTTACATCACCAGTTCCGATATACAGTGTATATATAGTAGGCTGTTCTGATCACGTAAGAGGCAATGGTGAGACTGTATTGTCGCGTGAATTTTTCTTAATATTATATGCAAAGCAAGTCTAGTTGCCATCAACATAATGCTAGGCTGGTTAAGCATATGAAAAATCGAAAATTGTGTGGCCGATGCGACTGGTCATAGTGCAGTTTTGCCTGACGCGACAGGTTCATTGATGCGTGATCATAGGAAAGATATAAGGCTCAACTTAGATTGTCAACTAAGTAAAAACTGGGTTTATTTGCGAAAGTAAAACGACCATTGTTTATAATATAAACATGGCGACAACAAATTGCACTTATTCACATCTGTTGTTTCAACAAACTTTAAGAGCATGAAGGATATTATGAATTCGCTCTTGGCTTGCACGATAGGAAATGTAAGCAAAAAAAAATCATAGCCAAAGCTCATGTTTTCCGTGTAAACCGGTCTGTGGAAATAAAAAAAAATCATAGAGAATATTATTTCATACTACTGCAAGTTAAAATCAAAAGTGCATGTATAATTTTAACTCTGACCACCATTCAAAATTTCCTTTTAACTTACCATCAATAAACTATATACTATTTTTCGTTTATATAGTAGCACATTCCACCGACCTCGTAAGAAATAACAGTCAAGAAATAACCACTCTTATTTCGATTTTTAGGATTTGCAAAGATTGGCAGTCGAAAAAGAGCGCCTAAAGGAAT
Organism: Penaeus japonicus; assembly: GCA_017312705.2. Taxonomy (NCBI): domain Eukaryota; kingdom Metazoa; phylum Arthropoda; class Malacostraca; order Decapoda; family Penaeidae; genus Penaeus; species Penaeus japonicus. The sequence goes on along the minus strand of BOPN01000882.1, from coordinate 284,985 downwards.
GGGATTAAGTATTAGTATCGATCTATTTTAAAAGTGTTGGTGAAAAATGGCAGAATCCAACAGATGTCGATTACTGACAAATTCCCGCCTGGAAGTTATTCCTTTTCATTCGTTCTGAAATAGATCGCGTATTTTGACAAATAATATATAAAATAATAATAGAAATAAAAAGACTAACTTATGGGAAAATAACAATGCGGCAAACACAATGTACTCATGAGGCCTACACTAAAGGAATACAGTATGTGTCTGTCTAATCTGTACGGAGCAACCAAAATTTCTGTAAAAGTCAAGATAGTGCATTTTCAGTCTTGCATATCTTTCATTTTCTCCCTCTCTATATTTCACTGTCTTCTCTACTCATATATTTAAGTGTATATACATATATGTATAAGGTACATGTGTTGAATTTGTATTGAATATAAATACGATAAACGTCTCTAAGGCGTTGAGAAACGTTTGTCAGAATTCTCCATACTATTGGGCAAAACTGCCCAGACCCGGGATCGAACCGGGGACCTTTAGATCTTCAGTCTAACGCTCTCCCAACTGAGCTATCTAGGCTTACCTTTGTATTAGTACCACCTTGAAAACGAATGAAATAGCCGGCCACAATCGACAAGTTCCTCTTATTATTGTAAAGAGTAAGACAGACCAAACGTTATATTACTTTAAGCATCTATTAATACAAACGAATTGCACAATCAATAAACTTTGAGAATCAGATTTTACTGTTAGGCATGGTAACACTGTAAGAGACTATAATAGGATCATTGATAACCACATAACTCAATAACTCCAGTTTACCAAATGTGGAAGCAGTTTACCAGATATGGGTAGAGTTTCTTTCTCCTACTTCTATTGGTTCTTATAATTAGAATATTATAAATTAAAATATACATGAGGTCATTGTCACACCCTCTTCTGGAAATATAGTTGGAGGGTTCTCTAGATCTAGTTGAACTTCTTGATATTATATAATTTGTATTATATAAAATAACCTAACAATACCACCTACATTATTAAAATGAACATAGACGAATAGGCAAGTCGCTTTTAAAAGCTATATTTATGCTACCTTCACGCCTTCACCGTCAGCGATGGTGGTATAGTGGTGAGCATAGCTGCCTTCCAAGCAGTTGACCCGGGTTCGATTCCCGGCCATCGCATTTTTTTAAGTCACAAAATTTGAAAGAGAACAAGATACATCATGTGAGTGTATGTACATATGTTAGTATATTATATAAGATATATCATACATGGTCTATTAAACATATTATATATATATATATATTAATCATATTGTCGATATATTATATAAATTATATATTTTATACATAATATATATATTATACATATATATGTTATACATATATGTACATTGTACACATTACATATACATTTTGAACATATATATTATATATATTATGTATACATCATACATATTATGCATCATTAATTATAGATATTATGTATATCTATTAACCATATTATGTATATATATTATTCATATTATATGTATATATTATACATATTATGTATCATATATTTTACATATGTATCATATATTATATATAATATGAATATATACAAATTATGTATATTATAAATATTATGTATGACATACATAATACGTATATAATAAATATATATGAAATATTACATATTATGTATATATTACACATATGTATATCATAAATGTTATATATATATATTATATATATATATTATATATATATATATATATTACACATATGTATATATTAATACATATTATGTATACATTATACATATATTATATATTATACATATTATGAATATATTTTACATATTATGTATATATTATACATACTGTGTATACATTACACATATTATGTGTACATTACACATATTATGTATATATTATACATATTCTATATATATCATACATATGTATATATCATACATATGTATATATCATAAATGTTATGTATATATCATAAATATTATGTATATATTATACATATTATGTATATATTATACATATGTATATATCATAAATAGTATATATCATAAATATTACGTATATATTATACATATTATGTATACATCATAAATATTACGTATATATTATACATATTATGTATATATCATATATAGTATATATCATAAATATTACGTATATATAATACATATTATATATATATATCATACATATTATGTATATATCATATATATTATGTACATATACATATTATGTATATATCAATATTATGTATATATTATACATATTGTGTATATATTATACATATTATGTATATATTATACATATTGTGTATATATTATACATATCGTGTTTATATTATACATATCGTGTATATATTATACATATTATGTATATATTATACATATTATGTATATATTATACATATTATGTATATATTATACATATTATGTATATATTATACATATTATGTATATATTATACATATTATGTATATATCATACATATTATGTATATATTATACATATTATGTATATATTATACATATTATGTATATATTATACATATTATGTATATATTTTACATATTATGTATATATTATACATATGTATATATTATACATATTATGTACATATTATACATATTATGTAAATATAATACATAGTATATATCATAAATATTACGTATATATTATACATATCATGTATATATCATACATATTATGTATATATCATAAATATTATGTATATATTTTACATATTATGTATATTATACATATTATGTATATATTATACATATTATGTATATATACAAATTATGTATATATTATACAAATTATGTATATAATACAAATTATGTACATATTATACATATTGTGTATATATTATATATATTATGTATATATCATACATATTATGTATATATATATATTATGTATATATTATATATATTATGTATATATCATACATATTATGTATATATTATATATATTATGTATATATCATACATATTGTGTATATATTATATATATTATGTATATATCATACATATTATGTATATATTATGCATATTATGTATATACTATACATATTATGTATGTATTATACGTATTATGTATGTACTATACATATTATGTATATAGTATACATATTATGTATATAGTATACATATTATGTATATAATATACATATTATGTATATAGTATACATATTATGTATATAGTATACATATTATGTATATAGTATACATATTATGTATATAGTATACATATTATGTATATAGTATACATATTATGTATATAGTATACATATTATGTATATAGTATACATATTATGTATATAGTATACATATTATGTATATAGTATACATATTATGTATATAGTATACATATTATGTATATATTATACATATTATGAATATAGTATACATATTATGTATATAGTATACATATTAAGTATATAGTATACATATTATGTATATACTATACATATTATGTATATACTATACATATTATGTATATAGTATAAATATTATGTATATACTATACATATTATGTATATACTATACATATTATGTATATAGTATACATATTATGTATATACTATACATATTATGTATATACTATACATATTATGTATATAGTATACATATTATGTATATACTATACATATTATGTATATATTATGCATATTATGTATATATTATGCATATTATGTATATATTATACATATATATTATAGATATGTATATATTTTACATATGTATATATTATACAAATTATGTATATATTATACATATTATGTATATATTATACATATTATGTATATATTATACATATTCTGTATATATTATACATATGTATATATTATACATATGTATATATTATACATATGTATATATTTTACATATTATGTATATATTATAAATGTTATATATGTTATACATATTATATATATTATACTGAATATGGATATATTATACATATTATGTATACATTCTAAATATTATGTTTGATATATTAAACATATTATGTATGATATATTATACATATGTATATATTATACATATGTATATAATTATAAATATTATGTATGATATAATATACATATTATGTAAGTATTATACATATTTACTATGATATATTAACCATATTTATCATATATTATAGATATTGTGTATGATATATTATACATGTGTATATATTATACATGTTATATATATTATAAATATTTTCTATAATATATAATACACGTTATGTATTATATTATACGTCTTATAAATCATATATTATACATGTTATAAATGACACTTTATACATGTTATATATCACATATTAAACATGTATCTTATACATATTATGAATATCATTCATAATATGTATATTATTCATATTATGTATATTATTCATATTATGTATATTATCCATATTATGTATATTATAAATATGTATATTATAAATATGTATATTATACATATATATTATACATATGTATATTAAACATATGTATATTATACATATGTATATTATGCATATGTATATCATGCATATGTATATTATACATATGTATATAATACATATGTATATTATACGTATTATTTATAATATACATGTATATTATACATATGTATGTTATACGTAATATGTATATTATACATTTTATGTACATTATACATATTATGTACATTATACACGTTATGTACATTATACATATTATGTACATTATACATGTTATGTACATTATACATGTTATATACATTATACATACTATGTACATTATTCAAATTATGTACATTATACATGTTATATATATATTATACATATTATGCATGATATATTGAAAATATTATACATGATATATTATACTTTATATCATATTATACATATTATGTTATATTTCATTTATTAAATATGATATAATATACATATTATATATGATAAATCATATATAATATATATGATAAATTATAAATATTACATGATATATTAGACATATCATATATGATATATTATACATATCATAGGTAATATGTTAGGCATATCATATATATATTAGACATATATATGATATATTATACAAAACATTGTGATATACTATACATATTATATATGCTATATCATATATATCTATATATATTATACATATAATTTGATATATTATACATAACATATATGATATTATACATGCTATATATTATACATATATATTATACATAGATATATAAAAAATATATGTTATATTATACATATATGATATATTATACATATATATATTATACATTTATGATATATTATACATATATTATAAATATATATATTATACTTATATAATATAGTATACATATATATTATACTTATATACTATAGTATACATATATATTATACTTATATAATATAGTACACATATATATACATTTAGCATGTAATAAATTATAAACATTATATAATATATTATACATATATATTATACATATTTCATATGTAGTGTAAATATCATAAATGATGTATTATAAATATTAAACATGTAATAAACATATTATACATGATGTATTATACATATTATAAATGATGCACTATACCTATTATAAATGATGTACTCTACATATTATATACTCTACATATTATAAATGATGTATTATACGTATTACATATGATGTATTATACATATTATATATAATATACTATATATATTATATGATATACTACACTTATTATATATGATATACTAATCATATTATATATGATATACTATACATATTATAAATAATATACTATACATATTATATATGATATACAATACATATTATATTGGTATACTATTCATATCATACATGATATACTCTACATATTATGTGATATACTATACATATTTATACTATACATATTATATATGATATACTATACATATCATATATTATATATATTATACATATTATATATGATATACTATACATATATATATTATACATATTATATGACATACTATACATATTATATATGACATACTATACATATTATAGATGATATACTATACATATTATAGATGATATACTATACATATTAAATATGATATACTATACATATTATATGATATACTATACATATTATATGATATACTATACATATTATATGATATACTATACATATTATATATATGTTATAGATATTATATATGTTATATATATTACACATATAAATTAAACATTATACATGTATATTATGCATATATATACCATACATACTATATTATACATATATTATACATATTATAATATGCATATTATACATATAATACATATTATATATATTATACATATATATATTATACATTATATATATTATACATATATGTATTATACATATCATATATAACATAAATATTATATATCATGATTTATATTATAAATACTATATATTTTATACATATTATATACATTATACATATATACATTATACATATATATATTATACATATATATATATATTATACATATATATCATACACATATATATGTAATATGAATTATTATACATATTATAAATATTTTATATATTATACATTTTATATAATGTTATACATATTACATATATATTATACATATATATTACATATATATATTATTATATATGTATATTACGCATATATATATTATACATATATATATTATACATATATATATGCATATATATTATACATATATATATTATACATATATATATGCATATATATTATACATATATATATTATACATTTTACATATATTATACATATTACATATATTATACATATACATATTAGACATATATATATTTATCATACATATATATATATTATATATATTATACATATATATATTATACATATTCTATACATTAGACATATATATTATATATATCATACATACTATATATATTATACATACTATATCCATTTAACATAATATATATTATACATACTATATATATTTTAATTATACATATTATATATTTCATAAATATATATATTATACATATTATATATATATATGTTACATATTTCATGTATTATAACTATTTTATACATTATATTATATACATATACATTTTATATATATAATATACATATTTATATACATATATATCAAACATATTTTATATATATTATACATATTATATATATATATATATATATATATTATACATAGTATATATAATATGCATATGTATATATTATACATATGTATATATATATATATTATACATACATTCATTTTACATATTATATATATTATACATATTATACATCATACATATTGTATTTAGTATGTATATTACATATATATATATCATGTATATTTATATATATTATACATATATATCATACATATTATACATATATATCATACATATATATATTATACATATTTTATATAATACACATATATATTCTACATATATGTAATATATTTTACATAACATATATGTATCATAAATATTATATATAACATATTAAACATCATATATTATACATATATTTACATATATATTATACATATTTGATATATTACACATATATATGTTATACATATATGATAAATTAAACATATACTATAAATATATGATATATTCTACATATATATTATACATATCATAAATTATACATATATATATACATATATGTTATACATATCTGATATATTATACATATATATATATATTATACATATATGATATATTATACATGTTGTGAATAAGATATATTGTACATACAATATATGATATATCATACATATTATGATATATTGTATATATTATATACGATATATTATACATATATATATCATACATATTGTATATGATATATTATACATATATATTAAACATATCATATATATATATCATATATAATATATATCATATATAATATATATCATATATAATACATATTATATATATATATATATATATATATATATATATATATATATATATATATTACACAAATTATACATATTATATATATTACACATATATATTATATATTATACATATATATACATATTATATTATAATATATATATTATACATACAATATATATCATGCATATTATGATAGATTATACATATTTTATGTTATATTATATATGATATACATATTATTCATAATATACATATTATATATGATATAAATATTATATATAATATACATATATATGATATATACATATAATATACATATTGTGTATATATTATAGATATTATATATGATATATTGTACATATTCATATGATATATTGTGCATTATATATTTTACATATCATATATGATATATTTTACATATCACAGTATATGATATATCATACATACATATATATTATATATATTATACATATTATATAATGATATTCATTATATATATTACAAATATTATATATGGTATATTATGCATATATGATATACTATACATATATATATTATACATATTAAATATATTTCATACAAATTATATATACTATAAATATCATGTATATATTATACATATGATATATTATACATATTATGATATATTATACATATTATATCATATATTATATATATATATATATTATACATATATCATATATTATATATATATATATTATACATATATCATATATTATATATATATATCATATATATTATATATATTATACACGATATATTATACATATATATTATACATATATATTATAATTATATATATTATACATATTATATACTTATTATACATGTGAGACCACGTAGAAGCCATGTGGAGACATGAGATTGTCACACAGCCACAATGCTTTTATATAAAAACGAATTAAGCAATTCTTCATAGCGATCCAACGTCAGGTCATTCGGGGCATTCCCACTGACCTTTCTCACTACCAAAAGCCGACCCCCGCCACGTCCGCCAGACACGCACCTAACAGAGAACAGAAGACATTCGAAGCCATCGCTACTAGTAATTATTTCTATTTCACCTGTGTCGTTACCACTCAATAAAGGAAACAAGACCAGACTTTGTCTTAAAAAAAAATTGTGAGGTACATAAATATCCAATATAAATATTAATTACATATAATTATATATTATCATATCCATACAAAATAAATGTTAAATATATTTATATATGTATCACATATATCATATAACATATATATGATATATTATAAATACATGATATACTTCATATATATATCATATTTCATATAAATGATGTATCATGTATATGATATATCATGTATATGATATATCATGCATATGATATATCATGTATATGATATATCATGTATATGATATATCATGTATATAATATATCATGTATATGATATATCAAGTATATATATCATGTATATGATATATTATGTATATGATATATCATGTATATATATCATGTATATCATATATCATGTACATGATATATCATATATATGATATATCATATATATCATACACATGATATATATATATATCATATATATATATATATCATACACATGATATATCATATATATATCATACACATGATATATCATGTATATATATCATGTATATCATATATCATGTACATGATATATCATATATATGATATATCATATATATCATACACATGATATATATATATATCATATATATATATATATATATATCATACACATGATATATCATATATATATCATACACATGATATATCATTTATATATGATATATATATATCTCATATAACATATCATATTTATCATACACATGATATATCATATACATGATATATATATCATATATCATATATATTTCATATATGTATATCATATTTATATATAAAATATATAAATATGATATACATATATAGTATATATATGATATATGATATATATATGTTATATCTGTGCTATGATATATTAAATATATGTTATATAGTATATATATATCATATATAGTGATATATCATGTGTATGATATATATATGATATATCATGTGTATGATATATATATATATATGATATATATATATATCATGTGTATGATATATATGATATATCATATATATGATATATCATGTACATGATATATGATATACATGATATATATACATGATATATCATGTGTATGATATATATATGATATATCATGTGTATGATATATATATATATATGATATATATATATATCATGTGTATGATATATATGATATATCATATATATGATATATATGTACACATGATATATGATATACATGATATATATACATGATATATCATATACATAATATATCATATACATGATATATATACTTGATATATCATATACATGATATATTATATACATGATATATCATATACATGATATATCATATACATGATATATCATATGCATGATATATCATATACATGATATATCATATACATGATACATCATTTATATGAAATATGATATATATATAATTATATCATGTATTTATAATATATCATATATATGTTATATGACGTATTCACATATATAAATATATTTAACATATTTCATATAAATGATGTATCATGTATATGATATATCATGTATATGATATATCATGCATATGATATATCATATATATAGTATATATCATGTATATGATATATCATGTATATAATATCATGTATACATGATATGTCCAGTATATATATCATGTATACATTATACTTATGTATATGATATATCATGTATATATATCATGTATATCATATATCATGTACATGATATATCATATATATGATATATCATATATATCATACACATGATATATATATATATCATATATATATATATATATTATATATCATATATATATCATACATGATATATCATGTATATATATCATGTATATCATATATCATGTACATGATATATCATATATATGATATATCATATATATCATACACATGATATATATATATATCATATATATATATATATATATATCATACACATGATATATCATATATATATCATACACATGATATATCATTTATATATGATATATATATATCTCATATAACATATCATATTTATCATACACATGATATATCATATACATGATATATATATCATATATCATATATATTTCATATATGTATATCATATTTATATATAAAATATATACATCATATATTATACATATGATATACCATATATGATATATATGATAATTCATATATGATATATATGATAATATATATGATATACATGATATATCATACATGATATAGATGATATATCATACATGATATACATAATATATCATACATGATATATATGATATATCATACATGATATATATGATATATCATACATGATATATATGACATATCATACATGATATATATGACATATCATACATGATATATATGACATATCATACATGATATATATGACATATCATACATGATATACATGATATATCATACATGATATACATGATATATCATACATGATATACATGATATATCATACATGATATACATGATATACATGATATATCATACATGATATACATGATATATCATACATGATATACGTGATATATCATACATGATATACATGATATATCATACATGATATACATGATATATCATACATGATATACATGATATATCATACATGATATACATGATATATCATACATGATATACATGATATATCATACATGATATACATGATATATCATACATGATATACATGATATATCATACATGATATACATGATATATCATACATGATATATATGATATCTCATACATGATATAGATGATATATCATACATTATATAGATGATATATCATACATGATATATATGATATATACATGCTATATATGATTTATCATATATGATATATTATACATGATATATATATGATATATCATAAATTATATATATATTATATATCATACATGATATATATGATATATCATACATGATATATATATTATATATCATACATGATATATATGATATATCATACATGATATATATGATATATCATACATGATATATATAATTCATATATGATATATCATACATGATATATATGATGTATCATACATGATATATATGATGTATCATACATGATATATATGTATCATACATGATATATATGATATATCGTACATGAAATATATAATATATATGATATATCATACATGATATATATAATATATGATATATCATACATGATATATATAATATATATGATATATCATACATGGTATATATAATATATATGATATATCATACATGATATATATAATATATATGATATATCATACATGATATATATAATATATATGATATATCATACATGATATATATGATATATATGATATATCATACATGATAAATATGATGTATCATACATGATATATATGATATATCATAGATGAAATATATGATATATCATATATGATTTATATCATATATGATATACATGATACATCATATATGATATATATGATATATCATATATGATATATATGATATATCATATATGATATATATGATATATCATATATGATATATATGATATATCATATATGATATATATGATATATCATATATGATATACATGATACATCATATATGATATATCATATATGATATACATGATACATCATATATGATATATCATATATGATATACATGATACATCATACTTGATATATGATATATCATATGATATACATGATACATCATACTTGATATATATGATATATCATATATGATATACATGATACATCATATATGATATATCATATATGATATACATGATACATCATATATGATATATATGATATATCATATATGATATACATGCTACATCATATATGATATATATATATCATATATGATATACATGCTACATCATATATGATATATATATATCATATATGATATACATGATACATCATATATGATATATATATATATCATATATGATATACATGATACATCATATATGATATATATGATACATCATATATGATATATATATCATATATGATATACATGATACATCATATATGATATACATGATACATCATATATGATATATCATATATATCATATATGATATACATGATATATCATATATCATATATGATATATATATATCATATATGATATATATATATATCATATATGATATATATATACATGATATATATATATCATATATGATATATATATATATATATGATATATATATCATATATGATATATATATATATATATGATATATATATCATATATGATATATATATATCATATATGATATATATGATATATCATATATGATATATATGATATATCATATATATATATGATATATCATATATATGCTATATCATATATGATATATATCACATATATATATCATGTATATCATATATATCATATATAACATATATATCATAGATAATATATATATATATGATTTATAACATATATATCATATATATAATATATATCATATATATCATATATATTGTATATATATCATAAACATATATCACGTATATATTAAATTAACATATATATCATATATATTGTATATATATCATAAACATATATCACGTACATATTAAATTAACATATATAAACATATTATATATATAATAAATATATAAACTTATCATATATATCATATATATAATATGTATCATATATATCATACATATATATTAAATATATCATATATATAAATAATATAAGTTTATCATATATATATATATACATTTATACAGTATACATGTATCTTATATATATACAATATACATGGATCTGATATGTATACAATATACATATATATTATATGTATACAATATGCATATATCTTATATGTATACAATATGCATATATCTTATATGTATACAATATGCATATATTTTTTATATATACAATATGCATATATCTCCTATATACATACAATATACATATATCTTCGATATATATACAATATACGTATATCTTCCATATACTGTATAGATACAATATACATATATCTATATATATATATATATATATATATATATATATATATATATAAGATATATGTATATTGGTTATATATATATATATATATATATATATATAAATATATATAACCAATATACATATATCTTATATATATATAAACAATATACATATATCTTATATATATATACAATATACATATATCTTATATATATATATATACAATATACATATATCTTATTTATACACAATATACATATATCTTATATATACATACATATATATATATATATACAATATACATACATCTTATATATATACAATATACATACATCTTATATATATACAATATACATACATCTTATATATATACAATATACATACATCTTATATATATACAATATACATACATCTTATATATATACAATATACATATATATTTATATATATACAATATATATATATGGCAGATAAACCCACTATACACAAAACAGATTTATTGAAAATGAGACAACAGTTTCAGGATCCATCTGGATCCCATCTTCAGGTCTGAGGAGGAAGAGAACAAGAGGGTATATAAAAGGCTAAAGGGGGAGAAACGCAGTTTTCAAGAAGGTCAAGCGAGGACAGGAGAACGGAAACGGAGGCGGCGGCAGGACAGGGAGACGGAACAGGGGCAGGTCATAGGTCGCACTAGGGTCCGGCGGTCTGTGTGAAGGGTGTCCGGGGTAAGGTAACAAGCGGAGAATGTGGGAGGATAGGAGACCATCAGCAGGAGAAAAACCACTGTTAAGGTTGAAATTTGGCAGCCTGTTGATGAGAGAAGATTCCACCAATCTGCGGGCATGGACATCAGCGGAAGGGAACAGAATGCGAGCAGCTGACCAATCTATGCGATCCAGATGGATCCTGAAACTGTTGTCTCATTTTCAATAAATCTGTTTTATGTATAGTGGGTTTATCTGCCAATATATATATATATATATATATATATATATATATATATATATATATATACAATATACATATATCTTTTATTTATACAATATACATATATCTTTTATATATACAATATACATTTATCTTTTATATATACAACATACATTTATCTTTTATATATACAATATACATATATCTTTTATATATACAACATACATATATCTTTTATATATACAATGTTCATATATCTTTTATATATACAATATACATATATCTTTTATATATACAATATACATATATCTTTTATATCTACAATATCCATATATCTTTTATATTTACAATATCCATATATCTTTTATATTTACAATATCCATATATCTTTTATATTTACAATATCCATATATCTTTTATATTTACAATATCCATATATCTTTTATATTTACAATATCCATATATCTTTTATATATACAATATCCATATATCTTTATATATACTATATCCATATATCTTTTATATATACAATATATATTTATCTTTTATATATACAATATACATTTATCTTTTATATATACAATATACATTTATCTTTTATATATACAATATACATTTATCTTTTATATATACAATATACATTTATCTTTTATATATACAATATACAGTATCTTTTATATATACAATATACATTTATCTTTTATATATACAATATACATTTATCTTTTATATATACAATATACATTTATCTTTTATATATACAATATACATATATCTTTTATATATACAATATACATATATCTTTTATATATACAATATACATATATCTTTTATATATACAATATACATTTATCTTTTATATATACAATATACATTTATCTTTTATATATACAATATACATTTATCTTTTATATATTCTAATATACAATTTATCTTTTATATATACAATATACATTTATCTTTTATATATACAATATACATTTATCTTTTATATATACAATATACATTTATCTTTTATATATACAATATACATTTATCTTTTATATATACAATATACATTTATCTTTTATATATACAATATACATTTATCTTTTATATATACAATATACATTTATCTTTTATATAAACAATATACATTTATCTTTTATATATACAATATACATATATCTTTTATATATACAATATACATATATCTTTTATATATACAATATACATATATCTTTTATATATACAATATACATATATCTTTTATATATACAATATATATATATCTTTTATATATATACAATATACATATATCTTTTATATATACAATATACATATATCTTTTATATATACAATATACATATATCTTTTATATATACAATATACATATATCTTTTATATATACAATATACATATATCTTTTATATATACAATATACATATATCTTTTATATATACAATATACATATCTTATATATATATATATATATATATATATATATATAATATACATATATCTTATATATATACAATATACATATATC
This sequence comes from Penaeus japonicus, assembly GCA_017312705.2. Lineage (NCBI taxonomy): Eukaryota > Metazoa > Arthropoda > Malacostraca > Decapoda > Penaeidae > Penaeus > Penaeus japonicus. Next base: position 268,542 of record BOPN01000882.1, on the reverse strand, counting down.
TATACATATACAATATACATATATCTTATATATGTACAATATACATATATCATATATATACAATATACATATATCTTACATATATACAATTTACATATATCTTATATATATACAATATACATATATCTTATATATATACTATATACATATATCCTATATATACAATATACATATATCTTTTATATATATACAATAAACATATATCTTATATATATATATATATATACATATATATATATATATCTTATATATATATATATATACAATATACATATATCTTATATACATACAATATACATATATCTTATATATACAATATACATATATCATATATATACAATGTACATATATCACATATATACAATTTACATTTATCATATATGAATATACATATATACAAAATATAAAAAATATACATATATCATATATAAATGTTATACATATATCACGAATATATAAATATACATATACATGTATATATATAATATAGATATACAATATATACATATGCATACATATATATACATACATACATACATATATATATATATATATATATATATATATATATATATATACATACATATATATATATATATATATATATATATATTCCTACCCAATCTATTTCTCTACTCGTGTTTCTCTCTCTCTCTCTCTTCCTCTTCTTCTTCCTCTCCCTCTTCCTCTATTTCTCTCTTTCTCTCTCTCTATATATATATCTCACTCACTCACTCATTGTCTCACTCCCTCACTCTCACTCATTGTCTCACTCACTCACTAAAAACATCCTACATCAAATTTCCAGACTCTCAGAGCAGGGTATACAAGTGTCATTGCACTGGATACCGTCTCATATAGGAATACCATCATGTGAAAAAGTTGACCAGTTAGCCAAATTCGCACTTTCCTATGAAGAACCACACTATGTTATACCATTATCTTTTAATCAGATGGAAAGACGTATTAATAGCTCTTTAAGAGATTATGAGGATCAGGTATGGGCTACAGAAAAGATGAAAAAGAATGGACATGGCACTATCTGGCATTATGAAAGTATTGCCGGGACATCATACATGGACAAGCCCTATGAAATTTATAAAGGTCTGTCACGGAGGCAACAAGTTATACTAACCAGGCTACGCATAGGCTATCACTATACGATACAATATGTGCAGGGTGCAGTTTTGGATGCAAAACCAGTCACATATCACCACTGTAAATTGTGCAAAAGAGCTAAATCACATAGTCTCAACCACTACTTGCTTTGCTGTACGGGAACTGCATCCTATCGATCAACAGCACTGTACAAAGAACATCATTTGTAGATTATATTAATCTTATTATAGACACTGGTCTTGTCTTTGACATGATCATTGACATAAAATGTTTTTTACCGACTAGGTAAAACAAGTAAATATGTTAACCAGTATAATGCTGCCCCTCAGGTATGTAAGATTTGTGCTTGACTAAGCCCTTTACGCAATAGAAGATTAGCCAGTTTGGATAGATGCTTGACATCTTACCCTGGCTTTTTGCAGGGCATGTAAATTGTTCTGCAAATAAACTGTATCAAATCAAATCAAATCACTCATTATTTCACACTCACTCAATATAACTCACTCATTATATCACTCACTCACTCATTCATCTCTGTGAGAGGTGCTCACAAAGGGTATTTTGAAGCCAAAGTCTGGTATTCTTGACTCCTTTATTGGTCGAATATCGGCACGGTTAAAATAGAAATAATTACAGGTAGCGATAGCTGACGTCTGTTCGGTGCGCGTCTCGCGGACGAGGCGGGCTCGGAGCGCCGGCTTGGCGCTCGCGGCGCCTCTCCGAGGCGAAGCTAGGTGTGTCTGCAAGCGAGGTCGGTAGAGTGAGAGGGTTTGACCTGAGGTCAGCCCGTTTTATCTTGACCTAGGCAGACGCCAAAAAGGGTTGCTTCTTCGTCTTTATAGCATCATGACCACGTGGTAATCTTATGTCTCCACGTGGCTTCAACGTGGTCTCACAATCTACCTCACTCACTCATTCATCTCACTACCTCATCATCTCACTACCTCATCATCTCACTACCTCATCATCTCACTCCCTCATCATCTCACTCCCTCATCATCTCACTCCCTCATTATCACACTTACTCATTATCTCACTCACTCACTCATTATCTCTCTCACTCATTATCTCCCATTCACTCACTCATCTCTCTCACTCACTTATTATCTCTCACTCACTCACTCATTATCTCTCACTCTCACTCATTATCTCTCACTCACTCACTCATTATCTTACTCATTCACTATTTCTCATTCACTCACTATCTCACTCACTATCTCGCTCACTAAAAAAAAAGAGCCCTCCAATTGGATATGTTTTAACAATGCCAACCCTTTTATTCTGTCTTGTCACCTTCTCCAGAGAAGTACAAATAAACAAATGGGAATTTATGTTTGACTCAGGGTTGGCGTGAAAACATATCACGTAAGGTAGGCCCAGTGTTACCGTTGTATACAATTTTCGTCTGCTACGTGAACAAAGCGCGGAAAGTTCGAAGTGGCTACTGTGAGTTCGCAGTTTACGGGTGTGTGAACAAAAAGTTTACATTTCACTTACATTATCAAAGAGAGATATGCGGATTAAATATACCTTTCTATTTAAGAGCACTGTTAAAACAATATTCATATATGGTACATGTATCTTATAAATTATATTATTCTTATATTTGAATAGAACTTGCATAAAATTAATTTTATAATAGCCTACATTGAATGACCCATCTATTCAAATATATTACAAGTTCCCAGATTACATTTTACCGAAGTTGAATGACTTGAACCTCTTTTTCCAACAAAGGGGTCCAACAATTCACGTACTCCATGAAAAATGCAGCCGCCTCTATCGAGACATCCTATGGAGTTACATGCGGAGAGATGAGGTCTTAACCCTCTCTTTAAGATGTAATCTTGCATATATAGATCCCGATGATAAAACAAAATTTCTCCCAATTCAAGAAGTTTATCTTGGTATGGAGGTTAATGAACTTCTCGAGTCTGATGACCTTAGTAACCGAAAGGATATGATAGTGGATGTGAGGAGTACATGCAGGAACTTTCACATAACCTCCCCTTCAGAAGAAGGCAATACAAATGTGCTTTATCTTTTCATTTGACAGTTTTATAAACTCGGAGTCAAGGGTGAAAATGTCATCTGTGTTGCCTCTTCTGAAGGCTTTTCCTAGAATCATAACCAGAAACCGACAACGGTTAGATGAAGAGTGGAGAAACATCGATAATATACCATTCCCTCTGCATATAAAAGAGCAAAAGGATATTGAATGTTTTTACAAGGAGCTATTAGATATGAAGGACGAATTTGATAACCCATTCTTCGAAGAGTTACCAACCTTCGTTCTTAAGATTCTTTACCAACATTCAATGTAGATGTAGAGATTGTTCTCTAAAGTTAACTTGCTGAAAAATAAGCAAAGGAACCTCCTCTCTACTAATATACTGACATCTCTCATCATTACGGCATAAATGGTTGAGAAAGCCTGAGGATGTGTGAGCTTTGAACCAACTAAAGAGTTGGTTAGATTTGTTAATTCCAACGAATAGAAATACATGAAGGTATATAAATTTGGAAATTTCTTTTGTGAAATAATTATTTTGTGAAAGAAAATGTTTTTACAAATAAATGTTTGTACTGCATTACATGTTTCCTCTTTTATTCCCTCTTTAGTTAAGTCACTCCTAAAATTGACTAGTTTTCTTCTGTCACTGGCTTTGGCAACTGTGCTGTGTAAACACTGGTTAGGCCTTATCACTAACCATGGATGCCTGGTTCAATGATTTATATGAAAATATTCTTTACTTTGAAGAGGATAATCAGCATAATAGCTTTTGTTAATCTAAAATGTAATGTTTGTGACGTATTCACGAATTTGATAAGACGGTGTCGGTATCGATATCGGCTAAAATAATACTACTGCTAAAAAAAAAAAAAAAAAAAAAAAAAAAATCTTCACCGGATCACAAAACAAATTAGAACCGTTGTTCAGCACATCCCACTCGTAATAAGGTATAATGTACACTGGTACAAATGTACGGAACTCATTACCTGAACAGATCTATACAACTTTAAGAAGTAATTCATGTATACAATACTTGCAAATTCTTGCTATCTAGAATTATAGGTGTTGTCAATTACTTAATGAACCCTTGTCATGATACCAACCACTGTAACATGTAGTTATTGTCCCTTTCCCATGTAATTTAATAGAGCATATAAGCTTTAAATTTTGATCTGAATCGTTTAAATTCATTCAAAATATATATGAATACAAATACATATATATAAACCAATAACGGTTCGGGTATCACATGTGGCATGGAGAATATATATAAATACATGCAAAATATATATAAATACAAATACATATATATAAACCAATAACGGTTCTGGTATCACATGTGGCATGGAGAATAAAAAGAAACAAGACTGTTAACTTACCTTTGTTTCATAGGGGTTGCGAATGGGCATGGCCCTCCGGGGTTAAGAAGGCAGTGAACATTAAAATAAGGTGGTTTCTTATCATGGGGGGTGAAGAGGGAGGAAGGAAATGAAAAAGGGGTAAGAAAAAGTAAGTGGCAAGGAAGTGAGGCAGAAAGGGAAAAGCGAAGACGCAGAGACAAACACTCTCTAATAAAAAAAAATAATAATTTACTTTACTCTCTAATACTCAGAGGGGAAACAACCGAAAGACAAGCAGTATCGGTGTCATATGTCATATTTTGTTCTCGAGTAAACTACTTCTGCCAAAATACCACACTGAAGATGTGAAATGCTGGTACACTAAAAACAAACAATAACTGAATAGAATCAACTTACCTTTCATTGGTTAGCGACTGGGCACGTCGCTCCTGATTTCAAAAGACGTGCGGCGGACGGTTTAAAATACGTTTGAAGTGCCGCGCGGGAAGGAAGGGGAGCGGCAGATGAAGTGAGGTAGTAAGGTAGAGAGGGAGAGAGGGAGGGATGGGGAGGGAGGGGACGGGTGGTTTAAGAGATAAGGGAGGGAGAGGCGAGGAAGGGATGAAAGAGAGAACAGTAAGAGACAGGAAGGAGAGGGCGAGAGATGTGGAAAAAAAAGGATGGAGGGTAGTTAGTGGTGGGGGAGGGGGAGGGAGAGCGGGATGGAATGATCGAGGGAGAGGGAGATGGGGAGAGATACATTAAGGAGGATATTATATAATATCACCTAATTTTCGGGGGTGTTTCTCACTTTAAATATAGAAAAATAACCGCGACAATGGCATCTGCGTCATCTGGCCCTATTCTTTTGCGTTTCAACCCGACATAAGCCTACATACATTTAATTGGTTCTTGGTAAAAAAAACGATAAATAAATTAAAATATTTATTACAGGACTCACTGCAGAAAAAAACACTATGATATAACAATCTAACCGCCAATTTCCATTTAGCATATTAACAACTGCAAAAGTCAAAGTTATAAAAGATTGACAAAATAACGAAAAAATCAAATACTCACCCTAAAAATTTCAGACCTCCCCTCAAATAAGAGTTCTGAGTGTGAAACTTCTGAATTCCGCTTGATATTAAAAAGTAAAATTATTACCCTCGACATATTTCTTACTTCGTCCGACACCAAAATCGGGAAGAAGACTGGTTAAAAAACTTGCAAACGCAGACGCAACAAACTAACATTAACCGAGTCACAGCTAAACAGACACTGACGAGCAATCACAAGATCCAGTAGATTGGAAAATATCGGCGTCATTGGTCCATTTGTCTCGCTCCCTCGCAGATGACGGTTTATGGTTCGTCTGCCTCGTTGTCTTTGCCCACGTTAAATGCATATGTTGCTGACAAGGACATTTTCAATTTCTGTTATTCTTTCTGCATTCGTCTAAGTTTCTAAACCAAGACGAGAAAACATACCAAATCAATGTATAGTAAAATATTACATGGCGAGAATCGATTCCACAAATCGGTGTTTGTTTAAGCTGAACAGTTATTATTGTAAGTTTACTATCATACCTCTGTTTGTTTATCTAATACATAAAACATATTTATTTGATAATAGTTAGCATGCACATGAAAATTGGGTTCTATAATACAGAACGGATTTACATCACAAGAAGTACAACGACAATTTTTACTACTGTTAACAATCGGATTTTTTTCAGCAATAAGCTATTTCTGGTTGTTATTGAGTTCTTTATCTGGGAGAGGAGAGGAGGAGGGGAGATATAGAGAGGGAGAGGGAGAGAAATGTAGTAAGAGGGAGAGAGAGGGAAGAATGAGAGAGAGGGGGAGAGAGAGTGAGAGAGAGAGAGGGAGAGAGGGGGGGAGAGGGGAGGGAGGGAGGGAGGGAGAGAGAGAGAGAGAGAGAGAGAGAGAGAGAGAGAGAGAGAGAGAGAGAGAGAGAGAGAGAGAGAGAGAGGGAGGGGGGGAAAGAAGAGAGGAGAGACAGGGAGGAAATGGAACGAGAATGAAGGGGGTGAGGGTAGAGATAGGCGAGTATAGAGAAAGGGGGAGAAATGACGGAATCATTCTGTCTTCTTCTTTCGACGGCTTATTAGTTTCTAAAATTTAAAAAATTACCGCGACAAACGTAGCGGTGACACTATTTGTTCGCGAGTCTTCTAAATGTCGTTAGTATTCATCCTGAAAAATGAGAAAAGCCGCGAAAATTTTCGGTCCATAAAACGCTCTCCGCAAAAACAGAAAAATGAAAATAATGATTAATTACCCGGAAGCTAAAATGATCGCCAAAGGAATCGCTACAAACAGAAACGAACAAACGCCAAATTCCCGATATTCCTAATATGTTTTGGTGTGGCAATAGTCAAACATTTCTTTACCCACGGGAACACAGGATACAAGAAAATGGAAGTTTAATGAAGGGCGCTATCATGAGTATTTCTACGAACACTTTAGTTTGGCTCTTATCCGAAGTATCCCGTGATTGTGTAACAGTTGAATAATACTAATGTCTTACTAACACGGTTAAATAATAATTTATTGTTACTTTCTTAACTTTAAGGTGCTTAACAAAATACGAAATCTTATACTCACCCTACTAGTGTCTCAGACTCTTCCACTAAATTGTTCTTCATACAGTCCTGACACCCTGGAGTTCGCTTTTGTTGATTAACTTCGCAGTCAAAAGATATTTTCTACTCCGTCTGACACTACGCGAAAACAACAATACTGAAGAGTATTGAAAACGTAGAGGAACACTTTATCGTTATCATCACAGTCACAGATCAAGAAACACTGAGATAAACACGCGCATTTACAAAAGCAGAGAATTTGATCGGGCGCTCATTGGTCCTTTTGTTTAGCTTCCTCGCACGTGATTGGCTGGTGTCGCTTCGTCTGCCTTGTTGATTTTGTCCGGGTTGTTGACAATAATCCGGGCACTTCTAACTTTCAAAAATCATGTCGGTTAAGTTTTATCGATGGTGTAAAACGTTAAAGCGGATAATTTTCAGCGTCTTAAGATGCGATTCTTTCTAGATATATAAACGGAGATAGGAAGATTGTGATTATTCTATATGTTGGCATTTTCTTCAACAAATTTGAAGCGTATATCATGGACTTGCTGCATTTTGTTTTATCATACTAAAATAAATTGTCTTAGTGATGTATTATATCTTCATCAAAGCAAATCATGTACCGCAGCTTACCACTGTTATTTTTCTAATATCAAATCTTATATTTGATATTCATGTAACCAAGTATATTCATGTAACTTACATGCTCGTTGCATGTTGGTTAGATTTCTTCTTTCTTTAGTGAATATAAAAAAGTTAGGTTAAATTATTATGATTGCTGGTTCGTGCCACATACATCAACGATAGTAACATCAATCTTTTCACAATATTTAAGATCTGGATTTACTTGTACACATTCGTTGCGGATGCATAGTAGAAGGAAATCTTCCCATTATCACAAATTTGTTGTATATGCTGTGTCAAACCTGTAAATCCTAGTAGAACTTCTCACGCCCAAGATATTTCTTATTTCGCCCTACACTTGAAACGGAAAGTACACGAGTAATGAGTCTCGAATAATTGATTAAATTCTCTAGCAGTTTTCTCGAACACAACTGGAAAGACACTGGCACGCAATTACAAAATCCAGATCGTGCTCATTGGTCTTTTGTCCCGCTCCCTCACAGATGATTGGTCGACGTCGTCTCCTTTGTCTTGTTGACTTTGGCCGGGTTGTTGATAGCTATTTACTTATTGCTTTCAAAATTATGTCGCTAAATTGGTTAAAAATAAAGAACATATCTTTTGCAGTTTTTGTTGCTGCAGTTCTCCCCGTATTTACCTCGATATATGAAATAAGACGAAAAAATATTTATCCAAAATTATATCTTATAAAGTATCATCGCGAAAATTAATTCCATAAGCCTGTGTGTGTAATTGTGAGATAGTTATTTTAAACAAACTCTGAGGCACTGTACATCCCACTAGGGTATCTTCAATGATTGTCCATTAACTAAAGAAAAGTTTTGCATACTGAATAGTTAAATATTTCTGCCGACCTGATTTTAATGTTAGTAGATATACATAAAATGAAATGAGTACTTATGTTTTAAGTAAATTGTGCTGTTAATTTGTTTTCATGCAACCGATGTTTCCAAAGTCGTGACGCTATTACGAGGTTTTAGGAAAGTACACACGTTTTAAGATCACATGTGTTAATCAATAATGAACTTGTACTTGCAGATTCAAGCAACAATGTATTCAACAATCTGATGTTAGTTTTTGTTTTCAAGGATACTGACTGTTCTCTGATGATTTCCTTGTTCAACAATGTGATTCCAGTTTTGTATATGAAACACATTTTCTCTCTCTCTCTCTCTCTCTCTCTCTCTCTCTCTCTCTCTCTCTCTCTCTCTCTCTCTCTCTCTCTCTCTCTCTCTCTCTCTCTCTCTCTCAGTCCAATATTCAATGATCTCAAAGTTTGTGTATTGTGTATACTTCAAGATCCCTATGCAACCACAGTAGACACGAATAGAAATGTATCATATTTTAATGTTAGGCCTATTCGAAATAAGATCATGTGAAACGAAGCGAACCCTAAAATGAAATGTAAATTCATACATACTACTTACCTTCTACGACAAGTCTGTGCAATTTATCATTTCGATTTAATCATATCTTCTCTACTTTGTAACGTATGCTTATTGATGCTATGGGCACTTGCAAGTAAGTTTTAAAGAGGCGTTGAACAATTGCATTGATCTTAGCCTACTTGAAATATGTACATTTTTATGGAATAGCAAATGCATTAATTTCATTGCTACAAGAGCAACAGTTAAATAACAATACCGATATGAATAGTAGAGTAGTAGATGTTTTAATGATAATGAACATAAGTATCGAAATTGTACTAATGGTAGATTAATGATAACTATAGTATTACTGTGATTACGATGATGATAATAGTAATGATAAATGATGGTAATACCAGTGATATTAGGATGAACATTACTGATTCTTCCTTTCTAGTCCATGAAGCCGTCCCTTGCCGGTTGTTCCGGAAATTATAGAAATGAGCAGTTACCAGCCCGTTCTCTACTCTCTTTTTCTTTGCCTGTAGCTTCTTGATTTTTAACTTGGTCGTGAGGAAATTCTCATTTTCCTTAGTAAAGAATCAGCCGCTCTTTTTTTTTCATACTGCAGGTAGGAACTTCTGTGATGACCATTTTAATAGTATGGATACCATTCAAAAAGTGAAAAGAAACTTCAAGTCCTTCAAATATGCCTTTTGCTCTCTGCCTGTAGGTGATGAATTTGGAACACTGCTTTGATGAAATCCTTTTGGTAAATATCCGACATCTTTCTTCCTTTCCTACTGCCAGACTGGTGTGGCAAAAATACAAACAGCAGGATGATACTACCCTTTGCAATAGCTTTGCTATACTCTCTTCTCTTATATAGTCTTATATAGCTCCATTTATACCAATAAAAGGATTTGTTTTCTTTGCAGTGCAAGATTAAAACTGGAAACGAGGTACTTTGGAGTAGCAGCTATAACTGTATAATAAATTAGTAAATGATATGAAAAAAATCACTCAACAAGTTTAATTCCGTTTACGTTTCATGGTAATTTATGTATCTGTCACTGCTTTATTTGTTGTGTTCCACAATCGAAAGGTTTCCAGTTCTTGCCCGCTAGAACGTTTGAAGGAATGTAGTTCCTACCATGGTTAAAACGCTACTCGTAAATGGAACTGGCCGTCCATGGTCGGTCTTGTGCCCTAGACAGATATATGAATTCTGGTTCTATTATTGTTCCATATTTGCTCATCTTCACTGACCTGAGATGAACAAAGATTGCGACTGAGGCGAAGGTTAGCGTGTTTACCGTGTCAATGATTATTTGCATTTCATGCAGGAAGGAAAGAGAGAATTACCAGGAACTCATCAGAAATAATAAATGTCCTTATGTTCATCTTCCTTGCTTTCACTGGAACTTTCTGGTAGTTTTCAGCACATGCATTAAATTAGGTACCGTACAGTCATTTGCAAAATTACGACTTGAGCATTATATGTTTATTTGTAATGTCTTTCTATTTTTATTTTTTTTATTGAAATATGACTAGGGAAACCAGATCGGATCATATACAGAATCTCACCCAACAATTATTTCAAAGAGTGAGATATATGAATCAAAGGAGACATCATGATACTGATTCACTGTGTATACTGGGAGACAGTATTAGTAGAAAAATCACGTGTATATATGGTATTACAAAGAGTTTTTGAGTAGAGCAATATGAGCACATAAAGTTATCATATGTATTAGTGAAACACTGGCCACTGGTTTTCAACAGCACGTGTTGTTTAAGCCGGTTAATAACTAGAAAAGAACCTTCTGCCGTAAATGTGGTCTCTGTACGATACGGAAATGAAGGCCTGGCCTGATTTGCACGGCAAGACAAGACAGAATTACTCTACCTGACTTCCCACGGTAGGTAGAGTTGCAGCACACACGTAGTCCCTTAAATCATATGAAGAATTATTCATATGGTCTAATTTATAATTTTGCAAATACGTCAACTGTTTTTCAAATTAACATTAACACTCACACCCTCACTCACTCTCTCTCTCTCTCGCACTCTCGCTCTTTCTCATAACACACACACCTATGCATGTTCTATCTCTCTGTCTATATCTATCTGTCTACCTATTAATGTATTTACTCTCCTTGTCTCTCTATATCTGTTCCCTTAATGCTGTCCTCCCCCTCTCCGCACTTTCTATCATTTATTTCTAATGACTGTGCTAGTTAGAAATACAAAGTCCGTCATTAATCGATAAGACTTTCATATTTTCGGACCATACAAATCTGATGAGTTCATCCATCCCGGGTCACATTTACATTTAATGTAATTTCATAGTATTACGGATTGTGTAATGATATGTCATGACTGACATGGCATTCCTGAAAAGGCTTACACAGGATTGCGACGAGGATGGGATTCGAACCCACGCAGGGAGACCCTATTGGATTAGCAGTCCAACGCCTTAACCACTCGGCCACCTCGTCTTGCTCTTGATGGGAATTCAGTTGAAAATATTTTTTAGATGATAGATATACTTTTTCAAGAGGGAAATTAATGGGATTAATTGCATCGAAAGACTAGGCATTGCGTCGCGTGCGTGTGAAAAAATGTATTTGACCACACCAAACGTTTGATCTAAAATTGACAACATTTCCGATAGACAATCTGTATCGTCTATATAAAGGTTTATATATCTGCACACATGCATGAATACCTACATAATAACATTATTTATTTATCTCAATATCTACAGCTTGAAGTGAAAAGCCTTGTTAACAAAAACACTCGGAAGAGCACCAAAGAAGCATTCCCTAACTATTTGGTCACTTCTTCCCAGACTGTAATCCTCCATTTAGTTTTGAAATTTCTCCTTTACTTTATATTTCTACGCGTGTACGTGCGTGAGTATATGAGGGAGTGTTTGTATATTTGTATCGATCAAATATACTCCCTTTTTTAATATAATCGTTGAACGATAGTCTTCAAACCGCCATTTGACCCAGAAAACCCAAACCACGATCATAATATTAAAAACATGACTCGACATTTTATTAAGACAAAAAATACAAGGTTTAAAAACTGGCTTCAACCGTGCACAATCTCTAGGGCATCCTGGGTAAAAGACAAATCAGAAGTTTTGGGACATTATGAAATATTAGAAAAAAAAAAATGTTTCAAATCATATCTTCCTCACTACAATTCTCTTATCTTGAAATTCAGTGCCGAATGTGTGATAAAACCTGCCTGCCAAAATTTCCAGATTTTGCAATTTGTCCTACTAAATACTTTTCCATAATAACACATTTTCTGTTTTCATTGGTTCTTGATTTGTACTTTTCTATGCTTACATAGAGGAGTATGAGGTAATTAGATGAATGAGGATAATGATAGGCAAAAGAATACATATTGTATTTACAATCACAAAAATACCTACATCATACACGTGTAATTATATCACATATACACATTCACACGACTCTACACCACACACCCAAGAAATTACAATTGAAATGTTTTTTTCTTGTGGGGAACAAAATAATAGGACGGGAAGTAGGGTTGAGGCGTTTTATGAAAATTCTTCAACTTCATACATATAATGATAATGATTTAAAAAAAGGAACCGATGAGAAATGTTGATCAAGAATTTTGCGCTGATAGGCCGTTTTGAATCCTCCAGACAACGCCAGTTGACCCTTCCTGACAGAAATTTAGCAAGCATTTTTCATTTTGTACTATCTTTATCAATGTGAACCATGGAAGTTGGCTAGCTTTTATTTTTCCACTCATCAGAATTTAAAATACGAAATTTAGTGCGGATTTCATATTTTTCAGTAATGATAAATAAGAAGACATATTAACCCTTAACCCATTGCAGACGGAGATAAATTTGCTTGCCCAACCTCCAGGATAGGTTTTATTTTTAGAGAGAGACCGCTTGAAGCAATTTAATTTGAATCATCCCACTCTCTTTCAGTCATTCGTTGTAAAACTAGAGCGGTTTTTGTGTTTTATTTTTTTGTGTGTTTTATTGAGTTTAGAGACTTATATGTGCCATATAACAGGCTCTATTAGTGCTGCAGTTGACTAAAATTGTAGTATATTATCCATATCAGCTCATTATTTCCTTTATACTCATTGTGATAGAAGTATTGCTGTTTTATGGGAGGACAAAAGACAACTTTATTTTTTCGTATTTTTGTGCTGTCATGAACGAATACGAAACATATAACCCCCTACAATAAAGATAACAAGAAGAGGTAGAGAAGAGGAATGAAACCTGTGCTTGTGACTGTGAGTGCCACAATGAAAGGCATCCATATTGGCACAGGAGCACATTTTAGACACTGGGTATGGATTGAGTCACCTTCCTCTTCTCGTTCTGCCTGCACATCCTTCATCGGCGGTAGTTTTGAG
>BOPN01000882.1:227515-230015 GCA_017312705.2 Penaeus japonicus | reverse complement strand
CTGTTATAACAATAACGAAAAGTAAAAGTAGTGATGATGGTTGTGGCAGATGTATCTAAATGATACAGCTGCCACAGTCTAATAGTAGTAATAAGGGGAATAGAAAGGGGAAATTGGAACTGGTAATAATAAAATTCACACAGTAATAAGAATAGTAAACATTATAAAAAATACAACACTTAAAAAATTAATAATAATCACGGAGTAATAGCATTCTATAACCTTTGAAAAAAAAAATGAAATAAAGAAATTTCGCACACTCATCCTTCGCTCCCTGTCTTCCTTCCTTCTTCGCACACAAATAATATATTGACGATAAAAAAATCAATAATAATAATAATGCTAATTCCAACAGCTGGAGTAGCAATATCAATATAGCACTTTCTCTAGCAATCAAATGGTAAGCGTTTTATGACATAAAACACCGACAACGCAAAAGAAAAATATCAAGGCATCGTCTTGCTTACTTATCAGCTATTTTTATCGTATGGAAGGTTTCTCCCTTCCTCCCTCCCTCAAGGTCTGGGAGTTCTTTTACTATAATTTGCTTCTGATGTAAAAGATAAATATACACATAAAATTAAATGTTTTTTGTGATTTTTTGTGACACATATATATACATATATACATATATATAATATATATATATATATATATATATATATATATATATATATATATATATATATATATATATATATATATAAATGTATATATATACATATATATGTATATATATATATATATATATATATATATATATATATATATATTATATATACATATATGTATATATATATATATATATATATATATATATATATATATATATATATATATATATATATATATATATGTATATATTGTGTGTGTGTGTGTGTGTGTGTGTGTGTGTGTGTGTGTGTGTGTGTGTGTGTGTGTGTGTGTGTGTGTGCGCTTTTATATTTATTTATTTATATATATACATATATATATATATATATATATATATATATATATATATATGTGTGTGTGTGTGTGTGTGTGTGTGTGTGTGTGTGTGTGTGTTACAAATATGTTACAAAGGTAAAGTGGTCTCACATTCCCCCTTTCCAATTTTAATCTTTAATCTTGCACTTACTCTTACACATTTATAGTTTACTTCCTGTTATAATGACGAGTAAGTACACAAAAACATACTGGGTGAGTAAGCCAAAAAGTGCGAGGAGACAAAAATGGCCTTGGATAATTCGTGGTGTGTCAGGTCGCTCTTCACGGACCTTGCTCACGCCCTCGCTTCGCAGTCGTGTTCTAGGCATGTTTGAACTGCGTTGCCTACTGCTAATTTATGGAGGCACTCCTTATTCCTAATGCATAAGCCACAAGGAAGCGCAGATCTTACGTTTCTTACCACACCCCAGTGTGAGTGTGAGTATGTGTGTGAGTGTGTGTCTGGGTGTGTGTGTGTGTCTGTGTGTGTGTCTGAGTGTGTGTGCGTGTGCGTGAGTACATATATGTGTGTTCGTGCGCATATATACACGTAAACATACGTACCTCACGATACTTATATAAATTTATTGTATCTCCCATTATTACACATTCTTTTAACAGGAGTTTGAGAGGTAGGTTTACAATAAAACAAATATTGAAATTTTACTTTCCTCCTCAAATAATAAAAACCTGTATTAAAGATTGTTTAATTACATGTAAATATCCCCTATTTTACTACTTGGTACCTCTAAGTCAGCCTTGCCTTCTGAGTAGTGCCACTGTGCCAACAGACTGACATATGCCAGACCAGCACGCACACGTACACGCACAAACATTGAACACATGTTCCAAGGGTTTTACTTCGAATCAGGACAGAGAGCCGCCGTGTAAGCCCAAAAAAACACTTAGTAATAAGTAATTCTTCGGGACTCGAAGTAATCAGCAGCAGCAAGAGGCTGCTGCGGATAACAATACGCTGCCCTTTCATTACCTTTAATAATACAAATAAATCTATGTTTGTAATTAAAACGTAACCTTTGTGGTTCACTTCGACACGCAGAGTAATCGTCAAGAAGATGAAAGTGTCACAACATTCGTTGCGTCGAGGTGAATGATAAGAAGTGGAACCGATTACGCACGGGTTTATGCACGTTCACATGAAGCAGGCATGCGTGCGTGGGTGCACTGACAACAAATTTGATAACATTGTAGTGCGATAAAAGCAGAACGGATAATGCAGGAAAATGCATTACATGCCGCTGAACAGTAAACACACACACACACACACACACACACACACACACACACACACACACACACACACACACACACACACACACACACACACACAATGACGCATGGCCTTGCCAGAGGGCACAGAGAGGGAGAAGACTGCGAGAAGATGAAGAACCTTGACTGGAATGACTAAGATATATCTCCACGACCTCTACCCATCCTCTAGGGAAAAAGGTAAACATTTAATCTGAAATACTATTAAACATTTATGTTATTTTTAAATATCTTTTTGCTA
>BOPN01000882.1:187515-205015 GCA_017312705.2 Penaeus japonicus | reverse complement strand
AAATAATGAGCTAATATGGATAATATACTACAATTTTAGTCAACTGCAGCACTGATAGAGCCTGTCATATGGCACATATAAGTCTCTAAACTCAATAAAACACACAAAAAAATAAAACACAAAAACTGCTCTAGTTTTACAATGAATGACTGAAAGAGAGTGGGATGATTCAAATTATATTGCTTCAAGCGGTCTCTCTCTAAAATAAAACCTATCCTGGAGGCTGGGCAAGCAAATTCATCTCCGTCTGCAATGAGTTAATGACGAGGCTATTTTGGCTCTAAATGGCCGAAATACCAGGATATTAACCCTCTCTGGACGGGTGGTACACTACTGCACCGCTCATTCAAAAGCCCAGTGGCCGGGCGGCACAATATTGTGCCAGCCATTTAATCGATTTAGGCCTAAGCGTTCGAAAGCCCCGGCATTGTGACATTCAAGGGTAGAATGCCCCTGTCGTGAGTGGGTTAATTACGCATAAGCCTCGGGATTCTCAGCCACACTAGCTGCAGCCGAGCGCTGTATGCCTGATCATCCGGCACGCCAGCCTTTACTAAATTTCTTGTCCCCGGCATCTGACCAAAAAACACTAGACGTGGTATCTTGTCACCCATCGTTAAGGGGTGTTGTATATATTTATTTCTACAATTTTGCAAGGGCACTAATCATTGAAAAATTATCCTAGCACCATAGCTTCAGGATTCAATGACAAAAATTGCCTCTTTTAAACATATTCTTTCAGGCCAATAAGAAACTGCTTGTCAAAATCAACCTGACATATCACTAGTTAGTCTTGATGTCAGTCTTAATCTTCACAAACTAGATTCCCTTATAGATCAACTGAAAATAAACCTTGTGATGTCTGCTGTCCATGACATTCCATAAATGTCATGAGTTTGAAAAATCAAAAGTACATTTAGAAAAAACATGAAGACTTACCAGTACGTAAAACTCACGCAGTCCAACAATACTACAGTATAAGAATATTAAATGTCTACACTGCAACTCTTCCTGTACATTGTTAGTATACTGCTCAAGAAAATGTAGAAGGAGAAAAACTGTGTTTGTTTGTTGCATATAAATGAAAAAGACAAGAATAGTTAATGAGTAACCCACTTCTTACAGAGGGACTTCCCAGTATGGACACAGATGACGATGTGTCAGCCCTGGAGGAGGAGGAGGTGGGGATATGGGACCCGTCACCTGCACCTTCTCTAGGCCTCAGGCAGTCCCCTTCTTCCTCTCCTGACTCTGACACCTCCCTGGAGATATCATCCTCCTCAGATGAAGAAGGTAGGTTAAATTAACAATTACTGATTGCAGGATTTTTTTAGATTAACATTCATAGCATAGTAATTGCATGCAGTGAGAATATGTATGTAGAACTGTATCATGAAAATATTTTTGCCAGTAAAGTCTGACATTCTAATAGGCTAATATCTACGTAAAGCAAGTCTATAGAATTTAGAAAAGAATATTAGTTCTTAATCATGTCATTAACCATAGATTAACTGGTTTTTGCATGATTTATGATAGTTTCAAAATATGTTTTAGAAATGATTTAATCACTCATTTTCTTGAATGAGGGACTGGTGTTTATTTTAAAATAGAATGTTAGATATCTTTTTTATAGATAATCTTAGTTTGTTACTTAACTGATTGACATCTGTAGCATTCCTATTCTATTTTGTATGTTCACTTTCTAGAGAATTCATCTCCAACTATAGGCTCAGAGACTTCACCATTTGCCGTCCAAGAATGCAAGGAAGAGTACAAAAATGTTGTAAGATATGTTATTCAGTCAGCTCGGACACACACCACAGAGAAGGAAAAATATGTGGTGGGTATTTATAGTTTATATCTTCAACATTGTGGTATCTGTTATAGTGGTAGCATAATATTGATACAAAGTTTGTCCTAACCCTTTTTAATTCATACACTAATGTGTCTTGGTGAACAAGCTTTACCTTATTACAGTCATAGCTTAGCTACCTTGTTTTAGTATTTGATGTTTTCTTTGAAATGCAGTCTAGAGAAAGTTATGCTAATAATTGTGTGGATGATTTGACTCTCCTTTTCTTTGTATGTGTTTGTTATTAGGTAAATTGTTTTGAGATTACTCATTCTATTTTATACTCCTGCTTAAATTTTTTTGTGAATTCTTTTATCACATTTAGGAAATGGTAGTAATGACGATTGCATTTGGGAAGGGAATAAGGTATTACTAATATCATATTTGATACTGTTCTTTTATTCATGTCATTCTCATTGTCAGATAAATCAATTGAAAGTATACTAGCAAGGCAAAGTATAGTACAGGAATAATTTTATTATATGTTATAATGATCTTTGGGATTAGAATTGTTCCTACATTTTACATGCAAATAATTTTTTAAAAATTGTCTACCTCCTAGATGGAAATGGATTCCTATATTTGGATATTTTGTATTCAGTGCATTGGTTAGTGTACCCAATCAGAGTGTCAGTAGATAGAATGATCTGATAAAAGATTCATTTCTTCAAAGATAAATGAAGTTGATATATTGATGTATCCTGAAAGGTGAGGACTCTTTGTATAAGGTTGGATAAAAAGGAGCCAACTTTGAAATTGATGGCTGATAGTTCAGTAGAACAAAGTCTGAGGTCCTCAGAGCTTATTTGTAATAACATATGATTTTTGTCACAGCTAGGAGTAAGGTTCCTTCAAAGTGACCCAATTTAATTTTTTGCAAAATACATCAAATGATACAAAAATATCTTATGCATTGTGGTAACTGCATGGACTGGATGTTACCCAGGATTGCATGTATACCTGCACTTTCCAATATGGTTTTATTTTATTATTAATCTTTTTTGTACATAGATGGTTACACAAACACAGTGTCACCAGGGAGTCAAATAATAGCCCTGCCTTATCTGATACGTGTACTTTATTCCTTGATATTTTGGGAACAAGTGTTGTTTGTATTGTTATTGTTATTATTTTAAAAATAATGAAAAGGTATTAAAGATAATAAGGATGATGATGATGATAAAAAGAAAATTCAAAGAGTAGAGTAAATAGGTAAGGTCAAGTAGGACTCTATGTGACAGGCTACCATTTATAGATCCCTTTTTTTGATAAATTAATCCATTCGAGCCGGTTGACTTGCTATCAAGGGGTCGAAAATGTCCCCAGACCCGGGGAACATCCTGAGACGTGGTACATTTTCTGGCTGCACCCTGGGAGCCCAGTAGTGACGCGCTAAAATGTCAGCAATAGATCGCTAGATTGTTTTCATGTATAATCATTTTACATAATATCTTAAATTCTGTTATTTTAGTTTAGGTGTTTGAGTGTCATAAGATATAGACATAACGTTAAAAAAATGTCATAGAAAACGACGTGATTTTTATGACGTCATGGTAATTTCTGCTTCTTGACCGGTTGAATAGAAAGATCCAAGTTGAAAAACTATTGTAAAATCAAATGTGTTTGGCCAAGAAATAAAATAAAGTAAAAAATTACTAATGCAATACTACTTCTAATTTGTTGATTACCTGTGATATCACGTCACGAGGTACATGTACATACTCATATGTACGTGTATGATTATTCATATTGTTCTTCTTTTCGTTTTGGTAAAAAAAAGAAGTATAAAACATGTTTTTTGATGCCCCACTAAGAGATTGCTTCAACTTTCCTTTGGTACTTTCACATAGAAGTGAAGAATGTAAGCATAGTTTAATCAAATAAAACTAAGTAGGCATTACTGTAACATGTTTTCTTATAGTACAATAAAATAACATAGTGATCCAGAATCCCCGAACGCCATGACGCCCATTGTCAAGCAAGAGGTCCTGCGTCATGTATGACAAAAAAACACGTCATCCGTCGTTAACGGGTTAACTAGATTAACTCCTCTGAACATTGCAATATATTTACATGCCTTTACAATGTAGATGCATTCATGAAAACCATAAGAATAGGGTGGGTGAAAAACGCTCTGAGAGAATCAATGTGGCCCCGCGCATCAAGAAAACACCCCAGCAGGAAGCGTTGCGCGCTTGTTATCTTTCCGGTGTTAATGGGAGTAGGCAAAAATACATCCCGTCGTGGATGGGTTAAGCCAAATTAGTACCAGTCTCTAACCAGTTGGAGAAGTGAATAGATTTACTTGTGTGAATGTCACATAACATGTCATGGCCATTCTTGCTTTCTTTCATTCACTCAATGTCATACTAGAGCCTTGCAAAATTTTCTATAGTGTTTTACCATATTTTGAAGCTTACATCTTGCATTAGCCATCAGACAGGCTATATCATTATTGTAATAGGCTAACATTATAGTATGTAGTCCACATCAGCATATTATGTTCTTTACGCTCAGTTCAATTGAAGAAACATAGATATATGGGATGACAAAAAACAAGTATTTTTTGTATTTATGCAGCTGTAATTAATGCAATAATGTCAGGGTGCTTTTGGCTCTGCCTGGTCTAAATGTCTAGGTATTTCAAATGTGCAGGCCTACCACCTCAGGCTATTCACCCTCTCTGGCTACGGCCATCCGGTGCATGCATGATCACCCAATGTTCCGGTCATACTAAATTCTATGACATGATTTCATGTCACCCGGCATTAATGGTTTTAAAAAACATCCCCAGAGGGCCTTGTGCACACAGGAGACGTTGACCACAGCAATGTCAAGAAAGTGAAAGGTAAACTTTTAACTGGTCGGGTGGGACAGAGCAAGCTATCCTGGGGTTGGTGTCATTAACCCATTGGTCGCGGTTTCGAAGCTAGTGTAATTAGGCTTAATACGGTATTACCCTATATGGCCCGGATGTCCGCACGGTATTTTTATTTCCCTCGGGCGGTGTGGGAGGCCGCGCTCGAAGCAGTTTGACATCGGTTTTCCCTTTCGTTGGAAAACTGGAGAGGCTTGAAAATAACACTTTTTTCCAATATTATAGACTCGTATAGGAAGTCTTTAGAAGACGTAAGCAGTTCGATAACGTAATAGAAAACGCTCGGGCGGTGTGGGAGGCTGCGCTCGAGGCAGTTTGACATCGGTTTCGCCTTTTTGGCCATCCGGTGCATGCATGATCACCCAATGTTCCGGTCATACTAAATTCTATGACATGATTTCATGTCACCCGGCATTAATGGTTTTAAAAAACATCCCCCAGAGGGCCTTGTGCACTAGGAGACGTTGACCACAGCAATGTCAAGAAAGTGAAAGGTAAACTTTTAACTGGTCGGGTGGGACAGAGCAAGCTATCCTGGGGTTAATGCCAAGTGATAAGATGTCATGTCAAGTGGTGGACCAGCCATTGGGGATGAGATATTTTGTCATGGCTTTGAAATACCCCAGTGTTTAGACCACTTGGAGCCAAAACAGGCCTGTGGGCAACAGGTTAACCCACACAGGACGGGTGGTACAGCATGTGTACCGCGCATTCAAAAGCCCAGTTGCCGGGCGGCACAGTATTGTGCCAGCTATTCAATTGATTTAGGCCTAATAATTCGAAAGCCCCGGCATTTGGACATTCTAGGCTAGAAATCCCCCGTCGGGAATGGGTTAACAGCATTTTGGGTTTGTTGTGCCATTGTAGGCATAATATGTATGTTGGGGTGCAGCAGGTTTTCAACTACAGATCCTTCTGATGTACATGCTGCTGACCACTTTGGTATGTAAACTCTGTAGGTAATAGAAGAGGCTGTACCATTTGTCAATATACAACTCACACCCCTTCCTGAATAGGTTTGTAGTGTCCATCAGGTTGATGGTGGCATTTATTGATACAGGGAATTCAATGTCCTCTTGCATAGCTTTGGAGAACAATAGCATAGCCTGCTGTTAGGCCATCACTGATTATAGACTTTCACTCCAAAGTGGCTTCTCTTGTTGCAGATGAAGATTGCACTACATATGTGCCTTCAGAACCTCCAGAGAAACTCATTGACCATTATCCCCTAGGGAGGAGTGTAGAATGATGAGAACTGCAGATTGAACATATTGATCACCAGGTGCAATTTCCACAGGAGGTCATGAGCAGAATGACTCCTGCTAATTTTGCCATTTAGAGTTTATGCATCAGCTGATGAAACAATCACTTGGCATATTCTCTGGGAACACAAACTGAGTGAAAAGGGGATCCGGTGACCACATCTTCATGTCTGGCTTAAGTTGCAGGCCCATCAAAAGCTGGAGTCCAATATAGGCAAGCAGCTGAGCCTGTGACATTTTCTCAAATTTGAGGAAGGTGGTATTGATAGTTATTGGTGATAGTACCAACAGAGGAGAGATTGTAAACTATTCCTTCAGCGTAAGGAATGTAGACTATGTAAAACTTTGCACACAATTGTATATGCATGTGAGAGACAATAAAAGAAAGATCTACAAGTACAGGCTTGATGAACTTAAATAGATCTCAAAAATTAGATTCCACACCCAGATTGACTATGAACCAAAGACAGGCTAAAAACCCAAAGCAATTTGAGTTTTCAGCCTTCACCATGTGAAGCTAGGCTGTTCAGGAGTGTTGCATTCCTAGGCCCTTGTCTGGTAGGTAGACACCTACTTGTCAAAGTCGATAGATGACTCTTGCTTTGAAACAAAGTCCAGCCCGTAGTCAGAACAGCTGTTGTCATTGATGTTGCTGTGCAGAAGTTTCTCATTTTGGCAGTTACTTGTCAGTGTCACTCATCACATGAGGAGTCATAGATGGTAAAACCATAGGATAGGGGAGGAGGGAGAGTCAAGGTGAAAGTGATTGCAGCAAAGGAGTGGAGGAATGTGATTGGGAGTGCTTATATGCTATTGTTGAGATCAGATTATGGCTATTTATACAAAGTCTGACCCTATCAGATCATGCCATTTGACCTCATATGCCACCTGTTGTTGTGATTTTAAACTAAAGATGGTTAGTGTATATTAGGGTAATTAAAATGATGATGGTAATTAACATCATTAGTCACCAGATAAAAATGTTACACATGGAGAACTTACGAAACAGAATTTGCATCTCTTCCATTTTGCCATGGCCATAATGATTTCTAATGTCAGGTTAAAAATTTACATCTTGATGCAGATATATATTAACCTATTAGAGACAGGGATAAATTTGTTTCACTAGTCCTCAGGACAAGCACTAGTGCCACCTATGTGGCACTCAAGATGGGTTTCATTTTAGAGCAAGGGAGCTTTATTCAATGTATTGTGACTTTTTGCACTCTCTTTCAATCACTCACTATAATGATAGAGCTATAATAGTGTGTCATTTTTTTGTGTTTTACTATCTTGTGAGACTTACATGCTATCTGACAGTTTATCAATGCTGTATTAAACTAAAATTGTAGTTTAGGGACCATATCAGGTCATTATGTTCTTTATATTCAGTAAGAAATAATGAATGAAGTGTTAGGGAAGAGGAAAGAAACCTGTGCTTATGACTGTGAGTACTACATTACAAAGTAGTCATACTGACACAGTGTCAAATTGTAGATGATGCATATGGTCTGCATTAACTTCCTCTTCTCATTCTACTTGCACATTCTGCATCACCGGTACTATAGAACCAGAGATCTCAGCAGCTTGCTGTTTGCCAGAGCTCTCTGTAGATAGTGCTTGGTAGAGACGAAATGTACCCTACAAAGCTTTATAAGCATACATTTTATAATTTTTAAGTATATATTGTATATTGTATTGGCTGTTTACAGAGCAATGTTTCTCAGCTGATAACAGATTGTCCTAAGTCTTTCCCATGAACCCATTAGATATGAGGCATCCATGTTTTGACCACCTGCTCAGCACACTAGCACAGGTTACATTTTAGAGGAAGGGAGTGTCACATGACATATCTAGTACTCTCTTGCTCTCTTTCATTCACTCATTTTAATACTAAAGTTTTTAGTGTTTCTCAGTTTTTGTGTTTTACTATATTATGAAGCTTAATAATATATTTGACTAGCATTGCAGTATATCATATCAACTTGTTATGTTCTTTACACTTAGTCTGACAGAAGTATAACTGATTTAAGGGTGGACAAAAATGTGATTAAATTTTTACACTTTTATAAATAATTACAAAAGAAAAACCATCCTCAACAAAAAATAAACATATATAGATGGAGAAAAAAAAGCTGACCTTTGCTCAGATGTAATTTGCAATCTGATGTCAACTGGGAAACAGGAGGATTCAGGTCATGAGAGATGGACACGTCTCAAAAGGAATGCCATCTTCACAATATTGAATTAGCAAAATTTATCTTAGGCTCTCGACAGTCAAGGTCTTAGACCACTTGTAGGGGTCTAAGCCAAAGAATCCTTTTGGGTCTGTTCCAGTGATCATGCCACCATCTTAACCCTCTCTGGACGGGTGGTACAGTACTGTACCGCTCATTCAAAAGCCCAGTGGCCGGGCGGCACAGTATTGTGCCAGCCATTTAATTGATTTAGGCCTAATAATTCGAACGCCCCGGCATTGTGACATTCAAGGCTAGAATGCCCCCGTCGTGAATGGGTTAATATGTCCTCATTGTCAACAGGACTTTTTGTTTGGTTCCAAAAACCTTAATCATCTGAAAAGGGTGTTGAATCGCTGTGGTTTTGGGGAGGACCTTAAACTGGAGCAGGCTTCTTGTAGGACCTGATTCCCTATCTGAATCTGTAGCCGTTCTTGCTCATTTTTGGCCAGTCTTCCAGACCAATGCAGACCTTGAGTCTTGGAGGTTGGTCTTGGACCAGCCCTGGGTTTATTTATGTCACTAAGACCCCTATAGAGCTTCAGGGTGACCACCATAAATTTCTTTGAGTTTGTGTTGTCAACAATTGGTACTGGGTGGTCTGATGGGGTGGTTAAATTTTCCAAGCAAGAAGCACATCATGCTCCCACCCACCATGTAGTCCAACAAGAGGAACTGAATGTTAGGCCTCCTCACTAACAGTCACAGGAGGAATGAGAGGGTATACAGAACCAGTACCTCTTGCTGAAGGCAGTTGCAAGACCTATGCAATGCTGATGAGGTAGTTGCAAGACCTATATGATGCAAATCGGGCAATTGCAGCTTGACCGTAGCCTACTAAGAAAGAGAGACCAGCCGATTGAACTGACCAGACCAGTGCTGCGAAAGCAAATCTTACTGTATGTGAATCTGCTGCTTTTATCAATGGTTTGCACTGCCTCTTTTGGCAGAAAAAAAAATCATTTTGAATTAAGCTATAAAGGCTTTTTTTTGTTAGTTTTGTCTCTCTTCTGTCCTTGCAGTATGTATGTGTACATACAAATCCACTCCCATCACTAGGTTAACAGGTTGTAATACCTCTTCTTCCCATGAAATATATCATCATCCGTTCTACAGGATTTAGTAAATAGAATAACAGATTATTTCAAATGTGGATATCAGTGTAATTACTTTTTTTTCTTAATCATGTTCATTGATCTTCATAAAATTTCTGGTTTGTTTTCTTAGATTGACCTAGTGTAATATATTAAAGATATGTAAACCATTCAATGTTTCTTGAGATTTGTATATATATCTTCATATAAATTACTATTGTCTTCAAGAAAAGAGAAAAATCTTAGTTGTTAACCCAAGGTTGTTTTAGCTCCGACTGGTCGAAATGCTGGGATATTTCAAACGTGTAAGCCTAATGCTTTGGGCTATTTGCTCACACTGGCCGCAGCCAAGCGCTACTTGTCTGATTTACCCGGTGTGCCGGCCAGGAGGATAGCCATGACAAAATATCTCATTCCTGGTGGCTGGTGCTGCCACCACTTGATATCTTGTCACCTGTCATTAACCCGTTCCCGACGGGGCCAATCTGGCTTAAATAGACCAAAATTCCGGGACTCTTGAACGCATAAGCCTAACGCGTCGGGATTCTCGGCTGCACTGGCTGCGAGCCAGCGCTGCGTGCTGGCTCCTCCCGCGCCCCGGGCTGGACAAAGTAACGCGTCCCCGTCGTGTAGCCCAAAAACCACTAGACGTGTTATCTTGTCACCCGTCGTTAACGGGTTAACGGGTGAAGTGCTTGATATAATTTCATATCATTTTATATAATTTTTATATATTACATGGTCAAGAAAGATTTTCCTTCCTAAAGTAACATATCTATCTTCTTTTTATATTATGAGTTCTCATTTTTTGCCTTTTATGAAACAGCTGTACTGTGTCGAGGTCAGGAGATTCACCGTTTTGAAGAAGGGCTTGCCACCTGCAGACACACTTGGGTACTCCAACCTTAAAGCCCGCCACAAAAAATATGCATCATTTGAGCGCCGCTACTCAGAGTTCCATGCAGTCTATAATGCCTTGATGGAGAGTCACAGGTCTTTAATGGAGGAGTTTGATGGATTCCCCAAAAAGGTCATCATAGGTAAATACAGTTCCTCTAATATTGAATAGTGCAATTATAAATGTAAGTTATTAAAATAAAAATATGTAGTTATAGAGCAGGGGATTAATTGAGATATGTATACGAAAAGAGCTCACTATGACAAATGTTATTTGAATGGAAATTGTACTTTCTTCCATTCTGAAAGTAATAATTTTCTTTCATACTTTTTCTACACAGGATATATGAATGTGATATATATTTGTAAATTTTTATTACAGAGATTGCATGATTATTATTCTTTTTTTCAGGAAACTTTAGCCAAGAAGTAATTGCTGAACGTTGTAAAGGTCTAGCACGATTCATGAATTTTGTGCATGAACAAGAGGTATTGAGGCGTACGGCTGTGTTCACCAAATTTCTACATGAATCTGAAGTGAAGATTAGTGATCATTATCTACTTTTATCTCAGTTTGAGGAGGCATGCCCTGTGCTAGAGAATACCTTCCTCCTGTTTTACATCCTCCACTGGGACACAGGATCCCTCATATGTAAACTCTGCCAGTTGATTGTATGTTTACACGCCCTTGGGAATTTTGAAAAGTCTTATAAATATGCAGAGGTAGCTCTCAGGAAATTTGAGATGCTAGGAAAGAACAAGATATGTAATGATCTTTATATGCCACTCCTCTGCTTCTGTAATAGTCTCTGGAGGGTTTTAGGGAAAGACAGGACTACCATAAAATCCAAAATTGAACAGGAACGTAAAGAGCGAAAAGAAGAGGGGGTCCCTAACTTACTTGATATTCTGAGAGATGAGATAACTGTGAGATACCTTCATTGATGTATGAGACTTCTTTGGAACTATGAAAATTAGGGATGAACTCTTGAGAATAAAGATAGCTGTTTAGAACACCTTTTCTAAAAGATAAATTCACCAGAATTTCATAAAGGAAATAAATTTCTAGGGATGGGGAATTCTACATTGTTTGTGTGGTATGAGAAAAAATGGAAAAGTTATGATATATTATAATTTCTTATACAAACACTAATGTTATATTACCTGAAAACATTATTTACAATTTTTGTTGATCTGGTATCAACTGTTTTGTTTCTGAGTCACTTGAGTTAAAAGTGTTAGAATATCTTAAATGTAGGAATGAAAATACTTCTCTCATTGTCAATGTTTCTTCAGGGGAAGTAGATGTGCAAGACCATGGTCTGATGACATATAAATGTTTTTTCTTTCATTATATTAATGAGGGTACCTCACTGACTCTCTGGCACCCTATAAGATTATCTAGTTTGCTGGACTGAAAGAATTGATATCATAATAATTCATTAATACTCCTCTTAAACCCCAATTGTGCACCTCATATAGCTCCAAAGCATTGTGGACCACTACTCTGAGTTTTACACTTTGCTGGAAAGCTGTAACTTGGGGTAAATGTGAGCAAAATGATGAAGGAATTACACAAAATAAATTTAGCTGAATGGAACACTTCTTAACCCGTTAACGACAGGTGACAAGATATCACGTCTAATGTTTTTTGGGTCAGATGCCAGGGATGAGTTATTTTGTCCAGGCCGGCGCTCTGGGTGAGCGGGCGCAAAGTGCTCACTCGCAGCCAGTGCGGCCGAGAATCTCGATGCGTAGGCTTATATGTTTGAATATCCCAGCATTTCGGCCATTTAGAGCCAAAATAACTTCGTGGGGAACCGGTTAACCCGTCAATGCCAGGTGACAAGATATCATGTCGAGTAGTGGCAGGACCAGCTGCTGGGAATGAGATATTTTGTCATGGCTATCTTTCTGGTTGGTGCAGTTTCGACCATTTGAGTCAAAACAGCCCCGTCGGCAACGGGTTAAAATAAAAATAAAAAGGTGTTGCAACAGTTCAGTAGCAGGAGAAAAGTAAACTGATATATGAAAGCAGTGAGCAGTTTGTGAGTTGACCTATTAGCAGCGGATGGCATGATTTGCTGCAAAGACAGAGCCAGTAGTAGATGTGGATGGCACCGTGCCAGACAATGTAAACCAGCCATCCTAATGCATAAATGTTTGATTAAAACTTCGACCAATGTGTTAAACTTTCACCAGGGCCCTTTTCCTGTAATGTAAGATATTGATGTTTGTCATTGATAGGCCCTGAAACTATTGAATCATTCCTGTACCAATCGAAAAATGTTTTGCTACTACTGTCTCCTTTTGTGCAGTTCATGAGGTTGAAGTTGAAATTGAGAATCAGTAAAAAAGGATAGTAATTACATAATTAGATACAATTTTCAGAAGAGGATCTGTGAATTTTAGCCCATTAACGCCGGAGCTATTCCACCTCTAAATGGTCAGAATGCCAGGGTATTCGAACACATAAGCCTAACACCTTGCTATTCTCGGGTGCACTAGCCACTAGTGAGCGCTGTACGCCCGCTTACCCGGTGTGCTGGCCTTGACCCAATATCTTGTTGCCAGTGTTTGACCCAAAAACCACTGAATGTGGTAGCAAGTCAACGGGTGTGAATGGGTTAAGAAACATCTGAGAATTAAAGTAGCCCAGAAATTGATGTAAAGCAGAATTCTAGGACAAGAATGGATTTATACCACTGTATCTACTTCAGAAAGTAATCATTTGACTTTCAAGTGTGAGGTACTGATCTGTAGCTCTCATACTTTTGTACAAGTGCCAAATCTCGCTGAATTTAATGAAATTCACTTTTACATTTTAGATAAAAACAAGATAAAAGAGGTGCTGAACCATTAGTTGCCAGAAAGTCAGTGGTGCAGTTGTAAGCAAGAAATATGTTAGAATATGGTACTTACAATTTAAGATGGAATTAAGATGTCATAAAGAAGGCTTAGATACTTATGATTTTTGAATCAAGGATTTTTTTAGAAGTTTGACTACTCACCATGAAGATTAGGTGGCTTTGTTCCTATATCTGGTGTAAGAAAAAAGTGAAGAAAATAGGGTTTCTATTTATCCACACCTGATGTAGAAAATGTTTCATTCATATATTGTATGTTCTCAATGTTATATGTGCCATAGCATTATGTTTTGTGCTAGTACTACTTTAAGTAATGTTACCTGTTATAAATGCTTTAATTGCTTTAATGGATCTCATGAAGTTTGCAGGTATAAGTAAAATACTCAAGAAAAGCTTTACAAATATAGATCAACTTTCTGTTAATATTGTTTTGGAAATGTCTGTGAATGTCAGTATCTGTTAACCCACTGATGCCAGGAGTGCATGGAGGCATGTACTGTTCATTTTTTTTTTTTTTTTTTAAGCCTCACCTGTTTACCTCATTGTTTAAAGCTTTGTGAAAAAAAACAATTAATATTATTATTGTCATTAATGTTATTATGACAATAATAATGATAGTAATGATAGAAATAATTTTTTTTTTCTGGAAAATCCAAGGAATAGGGCAAATAGGTTAGGTCAGATAGGCCTATTTATTGACTACTTGATCAATATTCATAAAAAGATTCATACAAAACAGTAGTGGACATTTGATGTCCCTGTTATCAATGGGTTAAGTTTGTGTAAGAATATAAAATGTTTCAGTGCATGTTACATATTTATTTTAATCTAAGGTTATATACTATTGTGATGGCCATCTGTTGAATACCCATAAGTGGGCATTTACGGATGAAGTGGGGAATATGTATTTATTTTAAAGTTTTCTTTTTGTTGTTGACAGTTTCATTGGAAAATGTCAGATTTGGTGTACAACAGATCTCTTAATTGTTTTGAGCTCTTTTCTTAGCAGGTATGTTAATATAGCTTACACATAGTAAACAAAGCACTCATATATTTAGTATTTGTATTTGACAAGTATTACTACCATAGCCTTGAATTTCACAGTCCAAGAGCTCTGATAACATATGTCCAATCCAGAACTGACAACCAGCCCTTTTAGCTTGTAAACCTCGCAAAGAAGAGCAGCTGAATGGCAGTTGTTTAACACCTAAAATAGGATTTATAAGTCTTATAAAGTAACAGAGGAATACTTGTTGTAAAAGACAATAATTCCTAAAATTTAAGGAAAATGATAAGATGAGATAAAATGTATATGAAAACAGATAAATTTGACAAAGTATGGGAAAAGAAAAAAATCTGAATTGGTTATCATACTAAAATGACATTATTTGTAAATGTACATATTTACCCTTTCGAACCAGGTTTTAATCTTGTTTGAAAAATAATGAATAAACCTGGCTTTAAGAAATGTGATATTTCCATAAGTTTGTAATATGGAGCACATGGTAATGTGTCATAAAACCACACACTTTTTTCTCTCTTATCAAGTTATAGAGTAGTGTGATAGCATTTTCAGGGAGTAAAAGTTAGGATAAAAACACGTGAAGGTCAGACAATCTTTGTCTACAGTAAGATGAAGGCTAATACATGGAATAAAAGTGTGAAGCTAAGCATTTTTCACAGCTTAAATGAAAGATCTTATTCACAATGTTGTTGGTTTCATCATCTCAGGGTCAACGTGAACTGATGAGAATGAGAATTGAATTTAAGATTGCCAGATTGTTATCTACTATTGCAGTATTTTTAATATTTTTTTTTTCTGGATGTATCATGTAAAGAAATATTATTTCTTCTTTTTCCAAAAAATATTAGAGTGAAAATTTACAAGTGCCATGAGCTTAAGCAAACTCCCGTCCTATGTACAGCAAAGTGATTCCACAGTTTAGGTAAAATTTCTCTGGAGATCTAGCAAATATGACTCAGATTTCTGTAGTCAAAGACATGTAGACACCATGCTTAATGGATCCTCATGCCTGGTAGTCATCATTATTATTTTTGTATTGTTAATTTTATTTTAATTATTTATTCAGTTTCATATCTTTGGAATTATAGCTTTCACTTACAATTATTGTTTGTATGGGAAGTAAGTTTGACTTCCATTCTGGAAATGATTAAAAGAGTTGCAATATTTTAGAAATACAGAGATGACCAGAGACTTTATTTGTAGTTATTCATACACAGTAGAATGGCAAGAATTGTATAAGTAAGGCAGTCAAAGAAAAAATATTAACACTCAGAGGTGTTGAAGGCAGTGGGTAGATGCAAGATTGGCCAAACCAGTTGGAGGTGTGGGTGCCATATTTTCAACAATATCATGAAAATACCTCCCCTTCCAACCTGAATATCACAGTTTTGGAGAAATTAAAATAAACTTATTTTGAAATAAATGATGGGTCCATAATCCCCAACCTCCTCCCGGCCATGAACTGGTCATTCAATATGAACACTTGCTGATATTAGGAA
This sequence comes from Penaeus japonicus, assembly GCA_017312705.2. NCBI lineage: Eukaryota > Metazoa > Arthropoda > Malacostraca > Decapoda > Penaeidae > Penaeus > Penaeus japonicus. Next base: position 189,405 of record BOPN01000882.1, on the reverse strand, counting down.
ATTCAGTATTTATGTGAAATAAAGATTGCAGAATGAATATTTTAGATTGGAGATTGGCTGAAATTATAATGTCCTTCAAAAACATTCAGTTCCGTTCTTTAGGCCTTAAGATTAAGTTATGAAAAATAATATCATATATATGAATCCAGTGTAGTGATGAACCTGATTTTCCTGCATGTTATTAATGTGAATATTAGTGTTATGTTGATGGTTTCACTCTCTCATTTGTTGATTGTAAAGTAGTTTCCATATTGTTTTTTTATTTGGTATGACTTAGATTTTTTAGAGGGTACTGACAATGGTAGTAGATATAGGTATTGTGTCAAAAAGATAAAGTCATTCATGTAGTGTCTTTAAGTAAATGAATTCCCTCCTCTGTATTTCCCTTTTTGTATTAAGGGGCAAAATTAAATCCCAGAAGGTGTAGTTACTTCATCAAGCAGGCAGGAATTACTGCATAACCTTATATAAAGCTGCAGTTTAATTCAGGAGTACAATGATATACAACTGGCTGCCTTCTATGCTAGTCCAGAATGCCATCTTCACTGGCAATGTATGTACAGTGTTGAGATCCATAGGTAATAGTTTAGAAATGCCAAGCATAAGTAGATGGTTTCCAGTAAGTAGAAAAAATAGTTATGTAACATTTGACACTTGTTTTAATGAGTAGTGTAGCTACCCAAGCGTAGTGCTTTAAAATAGCTATTGTGAGGGTAGTTTTCTCTTGTTTATTATTTTTAAGTATAGATCTGCAGACAAAGGTAATAGTATTGATGTGTTTCCATTTTTTATGTTTTATAAAGATAGACCTGTGATATTTTCTTTATATATTTTATTCATTTGTATTTTATATATATATATATAGCTATTTAAGATAAGATTGTCTGTGGATAACATGGCATGATTGTTAGAAATGTATCTAATAAGGAAGCCTTAAGATACAATGATAGTAGTAAATTCCTAGTATTTTGTATTGTTAATAGCATACCTTGGCTTTTGATAATAATCAGTCCATCCTGAAAATAGCAAGCTTACCAGCATGATTAGTTGCTCTGTATTTGTGTGATTATATAGAAAACGTCAAAGGGTTGATGAATAAAATATAGCGAACTTCACCTATAAAATGAAGGTTTGGAAAAGGGATGAATAGATATTATACATTATTTTGATTTTTTCAGGTGTTACTGTGTTTTTGTATTGATGATGAATTGATACATTTACTCTTTGAAAGATATGGCATTTAAGGAATAAAATTTCTCTGAAGCAAGTGAAAATTGGTTGAACTGTCATATGAAAATTCAGAGTTTAACCCAAATCCTCCGGATGGCATGCAGTGATGACGTCACCTTCTTGGCCCAAACTCCGGTCATCGTGTAAGGTGACGACACCTCGATGCTGGGCGTCATAAAATAAGATAAGATCCCGGAATGAGTTTAGGCCTACGCGGTAGCCTCCTGGAAATGCATCGCGCACCAGTTATCAACGACGCGGAGCATTTGGGTTAACATGATAAATTTTGGTAAATTTAAGGGCATGGTTTTACTGATGTCTGAATTGTATCTGCATCAATGCTTGTTTACTCTGGATTAGTAAGTGTATTCAGTTCCTCTACTTAGGTTTGGTAAAGTTATGATGTCTTTTAGTAATTTTTGTTACTTTCTGTTTTAAGAATATATCACTTGATCAAGGACCTATAAAATTAAAATTACTAGTAGATCACAGATACCTGAGTGATTTCATTAACAGTATAATTTTATTTTGATAATATGACATTCCTCAGTAATTATGTTTTTTATTACTTATATGACAGAATTATTAAGTATGAAGTGACTGTGTAGAAAATAAGATATGTTGTAAAGAAGAAATATAGTTAATGTAAGAATATTAAGA
>BOPN01000882.1:167515-182515 GCA_017312705.2 Penaeus japonicus | reverse complement strand
GAGATAGGGGGTTTATAAAGTAATTAAGACATTCCCCCAGGCAGGGAAGATATATATATATATATATATATATATATATGTATGTATGTATATTTATATATAAAATAGTGTATGTGTGTGTGTGTATTTGTGTGTGTGAGTGAGAGAGAAAGTATGTGTGTGAAAGTATGTGTTTCATTGTATGTGTGTAGCTTTCATTTATATCTGTTGATTTTCATGTTGATGTCATTGCTTTATCATATGCTGGGATATCCTTTTATAAGAATTGCTTTATTTGGATTTACTCTTTGTATTTTGGAATTGCTTTTTATTTCTGAAAAATCTCTCTCTTTTTGTAAATATTTTTCTCTCCTCTATTTCTGATCTTGAAATCTGTTTATACTTAAATACTTTCTTTCTTCTCCAGTATCTGAACAGCCTGAAGTCCGGAGTTAAGGCAGTCAAAGGAAAAGACAAAACAAAAGTTGCAAAGGTAAAGTTCTTGGAACTCTCTTGCAAAGGGTTGCACAGGACACATGGAAATCCTTAGGAACCCTAACAGAGAGCTTGTTCCTTTATACAAACAAATCAGTAAACATTTACTTGGGACAGGAATTAGGGCCATATTTACTTCTTATGTTATTATTATTGTGTTGAGTTTGTGCATATTATGTTCTGGAATAGCTTGGAACAAATGGTTATCCTGTGCTTAAGTTTTCCTACATTTTTTGAGCCTTTAGACAGAAATCTTAACCAGGGGAATGCTTCTGCCAAAGGAAGTCAGTAAAACATCCAGGCTTTTCAAGAAGTGATGTTCTCTTTCTTTAGAAAAGAGCAGCTTGTACAGGTGCTGATTAGTATGATTGTGGGAAAATCATTTTTATTTTTATGTACTTAGTTATCTCATTTGCAGTTATTGCAGTATGATTTTTTTTCAGCTGTTTATTCCATTAGGCAGAAAAAACACTATTACAATATAAGTTTACTTGAAAAAAAAACAGAATGGTTTCAAAATCCTCCTGGATTTCATATTTAGGTATGAGGTAGAAGGGGACAGGTAAATGTATAAGAGGGTATTAGGGAAGCAACACAGTACATGAAGGGCAGGTGAATTTGATAGTTGATAGCTTACCAGGTCTAACTTTAGAAATCTATGGAATTCAAGTAGTCAGGCATCCCCAAAAGCAAAGATGTACAGTTAATTACCAGTAGTTTAAATTCATCTTGTGCATTTAGGAGATTAGAAATAAAAGAACACTATACACAGTAGGTTTATTAGAAGATAAGACAAAAGTTTCATAGCCAGTTTGTTCTCATTACACTAGTTAAAAATCATATCAAGTACCAGTTGTTTGATTGAAAAAAGGCCTTTTGTTGTCATCATTTCATGTTTTAATTACATATTTGTGTATATATGCATATGGAAAAAAAAGGACTGTAGAGTGTTGCTCAACCATGCCACAAGATGACTTTATATAGACAGAAGGGGGCAGGGGTGATGATGCATTGTTGGGTTCTCTAATCATTGTAGCTGTTTTTCCATTGATAGGCACAACAAGCCTTGTCATGGGTCCTATTCATAGTTAATCAGAGGATTAACATTAGTGCAATAATTACAGGAAAAGGAAGAGCTGTACACTGTCATTATCAGAACAAAGCAGATGTGCAAGACTGGGAAGCGAACATTTACAAAGCAGAACATAAAGGCCTTCCTCAGCCCCATCAAATTTAAAAGTCTTCGGATTCCAAGAAACTGCAGGCTGGTTGCTTATGTTGGGTTTAAAACAGAGAAACAGATGAAGCAAGCACTGTTGAAGGATAAAAGTTTTATAGGTAAGTGCAATTATTTATTTAATTTATTATTATTTTTTTACAGTCCTAAAATGGGAGCTGAACCAGAACTATTCCCTTTCATATCACTCAGCTTTTAATTATAGTATTATCACCAATCGTCTATCATTCCTATTAGCCCAATTTTTTACCAATGATTATGATAAATCATCACACATGCATAAACACGCGTGTACACACACATGCACACGCACACGCACACGCACACGCACACGCACACGCACACACACACGCACACACACACACACGCACACGCACATGCACACGCACACACACATGTACCGAGACACACATGTACACAGACACACACACACACACACACACACACACACACACACACACACACACACACACACACACACACACACACACACACACACACACACACACACAAAAGCAGAGAGTGGTAGCACCATCAGTCCAGCCAGGTGAAAGAGTGATTTCATGGTATTCCTTTTCATTTAATAGAGGATATTGCTTCATAATGAGATTCTTTTCCTTAGTTCATATTCTTTAGAAGTTACAATGATCTATCTGGATTTTTGTGTGTATGTGTTTGAACAAGAGGAAAATAATTTATTTGTTCTTTTTTTTTTTTTTTTTTTTTTTTTTTTTTTTTTTTTTTTTTTTTTTATACCAAGGTCGAGGTGCACTGCTGGGAGAATTGAGGACAAATGTAAGCACACTTTTGGCTCTGCACCAGAACGTGTCAGAATTACGGGAAAAGTACACCAACTTGACTGGCAATGTTGAGCAGCGTCTCAAGTGGGCAGCTGGTTCGAACCCAACCATAGCTCAGGTATTTGTTGTTTATGTTGTCTTTAAACCAATCTTACTCTTTATCTTAGATATAATGCAGTTATAGTAACAAGTTGTGGCATTCCCTGCTGATGGAAAGATAATGTTTATATTTGATTGCATATCATTGCTGTTTTATACTTTTTTCCACAATTCATAGGCATTAGAAGAGTTCAGCAATGGTGTAGAAGTGGCTCTAGAAGGTGTCAGTCAACTTGTGCATCAGAGCAAGGAAGTGGCATCCCTATGTAATGCTGTGCTACATTATGAGGCTCTTCGACTCACACAGGACGCCATCACTTGGGATGCAAATTTCACTCGCAAGTGATATCATTCTGCTGAGCTTACATGGGGGGAATAGTAGCTTTTATAGAATTTTTTTCACAATTGTAAGAAAATTGAATATCATTGTTTTTCTGTTCTGATTGGATTTTTTTCTTTGGTTTATAAAAAAAAGAATAATAATAATGATAATAATCAGAGCAGTTATAGTTTTACATATTGGCATTGAAGTTATACTGTTCACCAGTTTCAATATAATGAATATGTTATTGACATTGAGATTTTTTTTTTATATAACTAACAGGTACTGAATACCTGTCAAGAAAGCTGCATGCTCTTAGAGAGGTACCACTCCACTGTCAGTCCACAAGAGGAAATGCTAGTCACACTCTGCCATCTGCCAGCTGATGTTAACACACAGTGGATCCAGAGTGCATCTGTTGCAGTCTCAGGTAGAGCATGTCTCTTGTTTCTCTCTCCATCTTTTTCTCAGTCTTTTTTTTTTCCACTTATTACATAATCATGCAATACCTTCCACTTTTTTTTTTTTTTTTTAATCTCACTCTCAGTCATGTTTTATCTCATTCCTTCTCTTTCTTTGACTAACAAATAATAAACTTCCTTCCACATATCCCCCTCAGACCACATTGAACTACTTACCAAGTTAGTGAGTGACCAAAGCAGGGAGCTGAGGAAAGCTGCAGAAAATGTCCGTTCAAATGTTGTTAACTTGAGGACTCACCTTACCACACATCATAAATTCATGTCTGACATCAGGGCATTACTGAAGAGCATGGCAAAGGTAAAGAATACATATATATATTGTACTTGCTCTGCTCTGTATGTGTGTGTGTGTGTACATGTGTGTGTGTGTGTGTGTGTGTGTGTGTGTGTGTGTGTGTGTGTGTGTGTGTGTGTGTGTGTGTGTGTGTGTGTGTGTGTGTGTGTGTGTGTGTGTGTGTGTGTGTGTGTGTGTGTGTGTGTGTGTGTGTGTGTGTGTGTGTGTGTGTGTGTGTGTGTGTGTGTGTGTGTGTGTGTGTGTGTGTGTGTGTGTGTGTGTGTCTTTGTCTTTGCTTGCATGCTTACAAGTGCATGTCTGTGTTTGTGCTCACCCAAAGAGCATTTCTTATCTTCAGAGTGATTATATGAAATTCATCTCAGAAATGAATTATACAAATTATAAATACATTTGTTACCAAATACTGTAGTTATTTGATATTACTTGGATTGACTTAATTTGAGAGCACAGATGATTTACAGGAATACAGTAGGTTGCATAATTAATATAACTCAAGTCTAAAATATTTTTATTACAGTTCGAGGATGAGGGAGGGCTAGCAGGTGTTGATGAGTACCTGGCGTTGTACCGTACCTACTCTGAAAGCATCTCCGGGGGCTCAGACGTAGGCAAATGCTCATGATCCAATGATTCTGAGAAAGCAAAATCATATTTACAGAAACTACAGGAAGTAACTAGGCAAACAGGTAAAGTATAGGTTGTAAACAGAACCTATCATGAAGGCTAATTCATACTATATGCGCTCTCTCTCTCTCTCTCTCTCTCTCTCTCTCTCTCTCTCTCTCTCTCTCTCTCTCTCTCTCTCTCTCTCTCTCTCTCTCTCTCTCTCTCTCTCTCTCTCTCTCTCTCTCTCTCTCTCTCTCTCTCTCTCTCTCTCTCTCTCTCTCTCTCTCTCTCTCTCTCTCTCTCTCTCTCTCTCTCTCTCTATATATATATATATATATATATATATATATATGGACAACAATATCCTGTTTTTTCCCTGTTTTCCAGGTACCATCTATGACAAATTGGTAGAATTTGGCAATCAGTGTGTTGTAGAGGAAGCACAGGAAGAAGTAGAAGCCCTAAAAGAGACCAATGGAGAGTCTCGAAGGCCCCCATTATTGCGGCAGTCAAGCGTTGTCATGTCACCTTCCAAAACTTTCACTCCCGATTCCAGGATGAAGGTAAAAAGGCATCCACTTACAGGAAAAGGTGAGTTATGAATTGGTTCAACATGTATGGTATTAATCCTAATCCATTTAACTGTTATATATATATATATATATATATATATATATATATATATATATATATATATATATATATATATATATATATATATATATATATATATATATATATAAATATAAAGATGAGCTTCAACTTGGATCCAGTAAAGAAACTACCAGCTATAACATGGTTATCTTTTTCAATAGAGGCAATAGAGGGTTCAAAAAGGAAAAGTTAATGATATTGTGAACTGATTTTATGATGATGTCATTTTATTGATTGGATGAAGAAATGAGTTTCTTAGAAACATTAAAATGCAGTGAAAGTTATTCTCAAAATTATTTTTTAGGCAATGACTATGAAATTATAAATATATATCTTATAAATTTTTAACTAAGTTCTTGAAATTTGTTTACAGTTGTCCAAGAGCACAATGCGTATGCTCTTAATGTTTTGGCGTCGTGTGAAAGTTAAACTAGAAGGGAGGGACCTTGAGCCCTCGAGAAGAGCGTCAGTGGCGGAACAGGTAACTAAAATTTTGTTGGCATGTGGATTCATGGCCCACTAGACATTTCAGATCTTGCAATGATATAAAGATTTTTGTATGGTGAATAACTTGGTGTTTTCATAATTAAATCACATATTTATTTATCTCTGGAATTTGAAGCTTTATTGCTATCCCTTCATTTTCTTCTTGCTATATAATCAGATGAGAAAAACAATTTTTCTGATTTTCTGATTTTTATTAGTTAATTAATTTACCCAGTATTTATAAATCCTGCAATCATTCATCTTCAGTCCTTTAAATAATATATGTCTAATATTTTCTCCCCATTTGTACACAAATTCTTGCAATTGTATAATGAAAATTATGAAATACTAAACGACTATGAATAACACTAGAACCATTTTGTTAAAATGTTCTTTATTTTATTTATTCTAGGTGGACTACACCATCAGGGAAGCCACAAACTTGGATAACTTGGCAACCTTGTACGAAGGATGGACACCATGGGTGTAAAGAACCAAGAAAAGAATACTATTTTGAAATATTTTGTTGTCGCCCATGTCTTCAGTGTACAATTATGACTAATTTGGTACCATCACTTTTTCTTCTGCCTGGTAATTCAATTCTCACTTACTCTGTGATACTTTGAATGTGAAAGCAGATTTCCTAAATGTCTAATGCACTGTGTTGTTCATTAGAATTGTTCATTGGCCAATTCATATATAATTAATAAATATATGGTCTATTCCTTGCATTTATAGTTTGTTTACATATTATTGTGTATTAATTCAAATGAAAAATTTATTTTAAATATAATATGCTTTGTCACATCAGATATGGTTTTCATGACAACCATTAAATATAACAATATAGACCAACATGCCTTCAGATGTAAAGTAAATGTCTATAGTAGCTAATTCGGCGAAGAACAAACTTGTCAAAATTCCATATAATTTGCCTTTATATACACAGCACATGTATATTTTCTTTTTTGTAAAGGATGATAATGGTAATGAAAAACAAAATAAGCATTTTTTTTTTTCAAAAAAAGTAAAACAATTATTACAACAAGTACTACAATAACGAGAAACAAATATACAAAACTTGTGCAAATGAGGCTTGTTTTTTTTTTCTCTTGTGCCTCATATTTATTTAATTGTAATTCCTTCAAACACATTAAATATATTACACAGAGAAAACTTCAATTTCCGAGATGGAATGGTACACTGCAATATCAGGATGAAAATACAAACGGACCAAATCATAATTATTTAAAAATCTATTTACCTTTTGTAAGGACACACACACTCATACCATATTAACAAGGATCAATATCAAATATTATCAAAAGCTCCTTTAGGTTTTAACAATACATTACCCATAGTCTTAATGTCTTTTCATTCAAAACTAGTTCTTTACTTGACTTCCATACATATCACAGCTCTTAAATTTTTCTGGATTTCACCTTCTTCCTAACTGCTTCAATAATTGGTATATCTGAAGAAGAACTTGAGAACTTCTGGGTAGATCTTGGTGCTGCAAAACTTCTTAATATATCTGAAGCCCTCTCCATAAAAGGACCAAGCCTATTGTAATTAAATGCTGCAGCCACCACTAATATAGCCATCACAAATCCTAAAACAGTTCCCTGATTTAACTCTGCATCCACGCTCCTCAAAGTTGGCTGGAAATTGAGATTCAGGTGCTTGAAGGCTGAATCAGCAAATAAAGGTAATTTCTGGCGATGAATAGTCGTACTGAGAAGTAGGAAGATTAGAGTCCAAGCGTAGGAAATAAGTACGCTTGTCAGCAGTCATTGGCGGCAGCAAGAAGTATGGATGAAGACCCAGCTTCACAGTGTGTATAGGAGAATCTGGAGGTCTTCAATGCAAAGTCTTGCCACAAGAGAGGAGAGGTGTTGCGGATCTGTGTTGACTTTAGCAGCAACATCCATTTGTGTGAATGGCCTCAAGACAATGAGCTTCAAGTCACGAATATCAGCATTGTCAGTATGGACTGTGCGAGATGCTGGTAGGGTCCTCTGTACATGTTGATTTATTCCACTAAATCTACTTTCAATCTCAAATCATACTGGCACTGAAAAAGAATTCAATTTGATATTAATCATAACTTGAAAGTGCATAATTAAACAATATAGAAAAAGAAGCTGTCTAAATGTATGTTTAGGTCAGTCCTTAAACAATTAAAGTAGATTAACCTTCCTACCTTGGGAAGTAATCCTCGTATTCTAAAAGCTCCCTGATTGTCAGACACGGCTTCTTCTTGATACTGTTCACATTCACTACCTTGCCAACTGCTTCAACCAATATCTGTCTCTGGTTCTCCACTTAGTGAAGCAGTCTGACCATAGATGCTATAAGCCATTCGAATACCACTGCAAAGTGTTGAGCATGATTGGCATATAAGCACATCAATAGGGAAGTATGTAGCAATATTCAAACTGGCCAACTAAAATTAATCTAAATTACAGAATACTTGTTTGTCTGATGGGGGACAAATTCAATGTATTTTGTCAAAACACCATCAATTTGATTGATAATGCAAAATCATTTAATCACTATATCAATATCTTACCTAATGCCAACTAGTGGAGGAGCGGTTCGATTAACAGTCACCATTTTACGATGACTAAATATTCTTCACTATCGGCTCAATAAAGTAGTCGCCAGGAGTTAGAGAGAGGAAAGCAATAGTGCCATCGTTCTCGGTCAAGCTATTTTGTCGATAGCTTTTTCCACCTGACATGGAGATCAGCACACCAGGTAGAGGGGTTCCATTTTCATCTTTTACTTCAACAATTACTTCAGCCAGTTTGTAAGCTTCAAAGTGACCTTTTTCCTTCAAGGCATTCATGACATATCCCTTCTTTTCAGCTGACACACTATACTGAACAGAATTATCCAGTGGACCAGCTGTATATTTTCCATCAGCATCAGTAGTGTACGTGAACTTCACCATCTCCTTCTACATTTATAGTCACACCACCCAGTGAGGGGTAACACGGCCATAGATAAACAGAGCACGCCCTCAGCCTTTGAAAGTTACTGCATCCAGAACACAATCTGCTGGCATTGTAACTGTGTGAGAAGATGGTTCATACTGATAAATTGATGGTGAGCCTGGTGTGAGCACAATGGTATCACCTTTCTGAACCCAGTGTTCAAACACATATAGATTTGGGTCTTCAGGTGATGGATTTAGAGGACCAAGAATATTGACCTGGCCTCCAGATCCCCCACAGTGAAAGAAGCCGCCTCGCTTGCTTTAATTGCTCCAGTCAGCTGATGTTTAGTGGCTGACAATGAAATCAGCTTTGGAGAAGCAGTGTCCCACTGAATTTGAGATGTACCAAATTTGTGGCATCCAACAGGTGTGAATGTATAAACACCTGGTGCTGAAACACATACTATTGTGTTGCCCTTCTGAGCAACCACAGTTCCTGTTGCCCCAGTACTGGTACTGTAACTCAGTGTTGTTTCATGAGAGGAGGCAACAGTCAGCTGATACCTCATTGTTCAAGTGACACCTCAATATTTTGGGTGCTGGATTGTTACTGGCAGAACTTTATGCTTCCAGCACCAATCATCTTTCTGAATGCTTAACTGGTATGAGCCAGGGACAATATCCTTAAAAACAAACTTTCCATCTGAAGCTACAGTAGTCTGTGGTGCTCCAGAAGCTGCTCGAGATGGTCTGAGTACCAACGTTAGATCTGGGCATTTTTCCAGGCAAGACACTTTTCCTGTCACTTCACCAAGAAACTGTGAAAAGACCAGATCACTGACTGGCTCAGAAGTTACAGTGAAGACATGTTCAACAGGACCAAATCTGTAAAGAAAAATTAATTTACTTATTGCAAAAGAAAAACACAAGGGAGTTTTCTTGAATTAACCCAACTAGTTTTAACCAAGCTACTAACAAACTGGTTAGTACATCATTTAATACAAATTTCCGGTAAGAGCAAATTCAAATACATATTCTGGTGGATATCACATATTCCTAAATCACAATTCTGGCAGTGGCAGTAACATTAGTAGAATTATTCTAATTCTAAATCGCACTTTACCTCATGCCTGCTTCATCAGCAGCAGAAGATAACTTGATGGAAGCTGTGTACATGCCAGCTGGAAGGTAAATGCATCCTTGTCCTTCGGTATCTGTTTGCAACTGCTTCCGAATATTTGGGTCATTGGCATTGACAGTCTCTATGGTCCTAGAGTAAACAAAGGATAATATGTAACAGAAGAGCAGAATTGTGAACTGTAATGTATACATCCAAATTACCAACAAACTAAGAAAATATCATAATAAGTTTTTATATCAATATAAAAGACCAAGTGATAATGCTGTCCAGAATGTGTTGCAGTCTTCTCTACATTGACAAAGAAACAGACTTGATATCTTGCTACGATATCTGCTACAGTTGGTCGCTGTGGACTAACACTCACAACTGTTTCATCGAATTCAAATTTGTCTGGAAAAAATATATCATCTTATTACCACATCCATCCATTCATCCATGATTGTCATCCTTACCAAAATGCAGAACATTTGATGGTACTATCATGAAGTGATCGATTAATATTTTAATTTTCTGATTTTCACATTGACAATTTTCATATAATTTATCATTATGTGCAAGACTTGTAGCACAAACAGTAGATTGAATCCTAGCACTGACAAAGTTAGTTACAACACTATAATCCTGAAAGTATGTTTTAGTATCATGGCATCAGTAGTTTCATTATTAATTAATTTATGTTGTAATAATTAATGAAAACATTAACCTGATAACACCCAGGGCTCTGCTTGGACACAATGCCTAGGTATTTTAAAATGTGCAGGCCCACACCCTAGGCTATTCACCTGCTGAGGCAGGAGCCAGCTATGTGTACAATCACCCAGTCTGCTGGCCATACTAAAAGCCATGATGTGACACGGCATCCCTGGCAAAAAGACCTGCCAAACCATGATGTGATATCACATTATCAGTCATTAACCCATTCATGCCGGGGCGATTCCAGCTTTGAATGGTCGTAATGCCAGGGTTTTCAAACGCATAAGCCTAACACTTTGAGATTCTCGGGCGACAAGCCGCGAGCTTGGGCTGCCCAACAATTGCCACCCCAAGCCGACCTGCCCAGATATTCGTCACTGGCGTCTGACGCAAACTATGAAACATGTAGGCACGTCATCCAGCGCGAATGGGTTAACATGTTAACCTATTGCGTACGGGTGTCATGACAGACATGACACAGGAGCTCTGGCCTGAAGATGGGCATCATGACATACATAATGTTCAGGGATTTTGGATCACAGTGTTATTTTATTGTACTATGAAGAATGAATGAGTGATGATGACAAATGCATTCATAATTACTATAATTACTGTAATATTCAGCAAAATGGGTTTCACCTAATATCCAAACCCTAGATGGCACCATTTTCTTCTAGCGAGAGAGAGCCTTTAATGGCACCCAGCCATGGTCTCTAGCAAGCAATATCTTTATAGAGAGATGGCACACAACATTTTGCCAACCTCTTGCTCTAAAGCACAGCCGATGAAGGATGTGCAAGCAGAACAAGAAGGTGACTCAAACCATGCCCAGTGCCAGTAGGGATACGTTTCATTGTGGCATTCACAGTCATAAGCACAGGTTGCTTTTTGTCCTCCCATAAAGAGTTGCTTTTTGTCCTCCCATAAAAGAGCAATACTTCTATAACACAGAATATATAGAAAATAATGAGCTGATATGGACCCTAAACTACAATTTTAGTAAACTGCATTGATGGAGCCTGTGATGTGACAGATAGGTCTCTGAATACAGGAAAATGCACAAAAAGTAAAATGTAAAAATTTCTCTAGCTTTGTAATAAGTGACTAAAAGAGAGTGGGAAAAGTAAAGGTATGTTGTGTGAAGCTGTCTCACTCTGAAATAAAATCCATCCTGGAGACCTGGCAAGTGAATCTATCCCCCGTCCACAATGGGTTAATGGCATACTCTTAAATCATCTTACCTGGGTTAAAACTTTTATCTTATGTTTCCCAGATTGTACATTCTGAAGGTGTGGAAGGTCATTTAGTGGTTTGTTTGTGTGTAAGACAGTCTGGTCTAAACCACTTTGCTTCTGGCAGTCTAGGTTCTTCACTGCAGTTTGATTTTGGCAATCTCCCACTGATACTGAATGAACCTGAGTTAAAAGTAAAATATGAAGTTACATTGAGTTCTTTGAAAATTCTTTTACTTCCTAAGTGCTTTCAAAAACACCCAAATTATAACAGCCACTTCTTCACATCATAACCTGTTTTGAAACAACATAACCTATAACCTGTGTAACATTCAGGTGCACTTATAAACTATCAGAAGAAAACAAGTAAATGACAAAGCATGCACACTATACTCAATAGTCACTCATTAGTTAAATTGGCAAAGAAGCAACATTCTTTCCCAATGATAAGTTACTGACTAGTTCATATATAATGTTCATGTTATTATCCATTTCATCACAATGTGTATTCACAGACCTGTTCCTCTGTGTCTTGTAGCAAATATATATGACAAGGACATAATGAGCAGGTTTCATTCAGCAATGACATTCTCCTTGACTGTGATCATTTTGATACATGTTAAGATTTTTTACATCTTCTCTAAAGTGCTGCTGCCTTAAAATCTTCTTATTTTGTATGTTACCAATTTTCAACATTCTTATACAGAGCAAAAGACTTGTTATAAACTGTGCATACAGTATGGCTAAATGGATAGTAACACAAATCTACAACCTATCATTACCTTGAAGGGCTGCTGAAGAGTGATATCTTCATGACCCACAATAATCTCCTGCTTATCAGGTGTCACTTCATACTTGGTGGTGTCAGACTGGAAGAAAGGTTTGAGGATGTGGCGTGCCAGGGGAGACAGAACCAAGAGGAAGACACTTTTCCGTCAGACACTACATGGCACACTACTGGCACTCCGACTTCACATTCTCGTATCTCTTTGACTGCCGGAGATGCATTCTGTGTAGGTGAAAACCAGGTTTTAGAGAGAGAGAAAGAGAGAGATTAGGGAAGGAAGGAGGGTGGAAATACTGAAACAATTAAATAATCATGCGATAAGTTTATACATCTGAAACTCAAGATTCCAATCACTATAGGAATAATGACTGAACCTCTTTAGAATATTCAATTAACAAAGATTAAAATAATAACAACCTTTCTGAACATATGTATAAAACAACATGAAAAAGGGAATTAGTTCTAATTACTTGGAGTAACAGCTGGGTTTTCTTTAGAGTGGAACACAAAGCTGACGCCTGGAGTGGGCTGTCCATCTGACATCACACTCCCCTTGAGAGAGTATCCACCAACAACTAGGGATGAACCAGCATCTCCATTCTCATCGGCAACTTCTACTGTTACCTGAATTAATAATAAAGGTAAAAATTACATTGAAAGTTTCAAGATCATTTGCTGAACATTCATTCTTAAATATAATGCCTATACATAGAAACAAAGGACCACACACTTTAAGACCTCTTACATGTAATAAGATGTATGAAATTCATAAATATAGTAATATTGAAACTATCATAAATCAGTGTGAATGAAGATAAATAAAACCCCATAACTTTAGAAATAGAAACATACATAACCTACAAACAAACAAAAACACGCACGCACGCACGCACACATACAAGCACATTACATGTACTAACTGAAAGAGAATAATTAATAACATATATAAAAAAAATCCATAAATTGCATAAACTTACACTGTCAATGAGTAGTGTCCAGGTAGGGTGACTTGCTACCACTGTGTATATTCCAGATGACAGGGGTGTGAACACATACGAGCCATCAGCAGCAGTCTTCGTTGTTTGGATATGCGAGTCATCCTTATAAAGGGATACTGTCACTCCCTCAGGGCCAGAGTCACTGCCAATGCTCACAACCTATAGCCAGAAATAAATATAAATAAAAGTGTTTAAAAAAGATAAGATTTCACTCTTACTGCAGAAAGAAATGCACAAATATCTCATGAGTGAACAAGGCTGTGTATTCACTGCATTTGCTGGTATAAAATATGGCTACTTGACTGACCAAAATCTAGATTTTGATAAGAAAGAGAAAGATTACATCTTTAATCGTGAAGTAGATGGCATCTGTGCATAATGGTCTTATTCATCTTTGTAGCAACACATGGATAAGTAAAATTACTACAGAATGTCTGGGGCTTGCAAATTCACAGGACCAATATCACAGGAAATCAACTTTTACCATTGCACTACCAAAATGTAGTTGCACCCTTTCCAACAAACAATCAGAGAATAGACTCTAAGTGAAATAAAATTCTCCCCTTTATTCATATTTTGGGTGCTCTTTTTATTAGATCTAATGGTAAAAAATGTATATATCTTTGGGCATGTCAACCCTTTTTAGGCAACCAAAATCTGAAGAAAACCTACTTAAAAGGCTACCAGATTTAAGAACTCTGTGAATAAAATATATATTTACGATTTTGAACTCTGTGGACCTTGATAACTTATCAAAATCTACAAAAATCTACAAAAATCATCAACAGAAACTGCTCACCTTTCCAATGACAGCAAACCCTTGGAAATGGAAATTTATATCCTGTCCTAAACTGCAAGCATCAGTTTCACCATCAACCTTTAGGGATACTTCCTCGGGCTCAAAACTCCAGCCAGGAGGAGGAGAAACCTGGAAATAACAAGAATGAGAACATGCACATTATATATGTACAGTATTTTTTTCCCTATACAAGAAAATCTGTACATATAATTAATCATAAGACATATTTAATATAAGATTTCAGTCAATACATTCTAAATTTTAGACTTGTTCTAATTACAAAAAACTCAATATATCAAAATACATCAAATAAATTCATCAACACAAAAAGAGTTCTTACCTTGACAATGTAATTGCCTTTATCATACAAGGGTATGAAGTAATATCCATTGTTAGGTGCACATTCTGCTCAGATTTCAGGTTACCTTGTTTTGTGAACCTAGAAAATAACAATTATTACTACCATTACCATCTTTACTAAAGTGAAACAGGATTCACTTATAATCATGATATATATCATTCTTCCACTATACCATGAAGATTATTTAAAATTCACAGTTACTGTAATATTTGGTGACATTTTATTGGGAACTGGTATGCAGTAACACGGTTTTGTTGGCGTATGCTCAATGAAAATGGAAAGTGGTGTTAACATTTCTTTTAAAATTTAATTGATCTTTCTAATAACATTTCTCCTTCATATAGTAAACTGATGTGACAAAATTTATATAAAGAAGATATAAACGGTACCAACATAATGCATAGTTCATGTTTACTGGGTGAGAGAGGTAAGATAAACTTTCCGAGATTCGCCTACAGCCACATGCCCAACCATTATTTTATGTCTTCAAGTAATTTTTCTACAAGACTGACATCATTTGACAAAAAATGTGCTTTATTATTGTATTGCTAATGCTATAACTAATAACTGAATATCCATAGTCTGTGGACTAA
>BOPN01000882.1:157515-160015 GCA_017312705.2 Penaeus japonicus | reverse complement strand
CAGTGATCGGCTTCGTTACTCACCAGCAGGACTTGAAGGATGCACTGCGGTCATCAGAGGCCTTACTGCTGCGCCACGAACAAGGAGTTCTAGCGACTGGTCAGGTGTTTCGTGTTTTTTGGGCTCTGTTGAGCCTTTAGAAACACGCTTTAGGTTGCTCTGCGACAGAAGGCTTCCAGCCGGAGTGAAAGGTGTGTACGTAAATTGTTGCCTTTTGACTTCGGATTGCGAGACCTGCTCTGTTCGGGGGACATTGATGGTGGGCAGAACGAACGAGGAACTCGGCATGCTTGTGCTGGATTTTAGGGACGACGCGTTCCCTAACGGGAGGCGGGGGCTTGGTGCGGTTGGGTATTCCTCGGGGGTGGTACTGGCTTTGTCTTGGCGACTGTTAGCGTCGTTGCATGGCCGGGGGTGGACGTGTGGCGTGGCGGGAACGACGAGACGCTTAGCGACCTTGAATTTACACTGGCGGGATTATTTTGTGGAGACACCTTGGGTGGTTGAGGCGAGGATTCGCTGGTTTCCGCACGGACTATATTTAGGCGGTCCAAAGAAGAGGAAGTAGAGATATTAGGGTTTCCAGGGAAGTAACAAAAAGATGTCCGGCCAGACGTATGGAGACCTCTTATCAAAGAACGAAATGCAGAAGACACAAGGACAGGCCCTGAACTAGATGAGGAACCAGAGGATGGAGTAAACGCAATTAATGATAAGGTATTATGGATGGGATGGAGTGCTGATTTGACGAGTTCGGAAAATCCGGGTCTGGTCTGCAGGGCGCGTAATTTCAAATCGCGTTCTGGACTCTCCCACGCAAGGCGAGGGCGTTTTATCTGTAGGAGAATCTTCTGACAAAGGGGTGACGGTCTCAGACTGGTATTTCGAAACGTCTTTTGGGGAAGGCATCTCAAATACCGGAGACACGGATTCCTCTGCATCTAAAACTGCGACAGAAGGCGAGCTGGACCAGGCCCTGGTATGGATGATACCCATTTGCTGAGGCAAGGACTCGGGGGACGAGTGCGTTTGGCCCGAGCTGTCCCACGGCTTGAACGACAACAAGCTTCTGACTGGCTGTTTCCCCGAGATACTTGCTGACTTAACCGTCACATCAATAACGGCGTCATTGCAAAGTACGTTGCAACTGACGGTGGAAGTGCTCAGAGCTCGACAAGGGGAGTCGACAGGGGAGCACATATCCCCAGGGTCGAGATACCGTGAATGAGACACCGAAGTATTTGCTTGGGGGCTTTGAAAAGACCGACGAAGAATCTCCCGCCTTGATTCCCAGAGTGATGTGCCCGTTCTGTGCAGTGACAGCCTAGAGCTGGCAAGGTTCGGCGAGGGCTGAAAGACCCAGTCAGACATCATGGTGATTCGGTCTGTTGCTGCGGCACTGATTTGGGGGCACCTATGAAAGTGACCAATAGGCATGTGATGCAACTGCTACATCCAACTAACCCCGCAACTGAAAGAGCCCATATATCTGCAAAACATATATTACAAGGTTAATCTTTAATAAGGAAATTGCACAAAGTCATTTACTTTCTAGTAAGCCCTGATCATTCATTCGAATTTTGTCGACATTAAGATTTGTTACATTCTGCTTTCCTTTATTGTGGCTGGATCTCGCATCTTTAATCCTCAAATCATGATAATATTCCTCCACTTCTACATAGGTCCACCTTCCATGGAAACCACAATTTCATGAAATATTGACTCATTGTTGGCATCACGTACTTGTCCTTGCTTAACATGTTTATCTTCCCTTACATAATCACAAAACTTAAATATCCATTGACCCTTAGATTCCATTGCTTCATGTGAACGTTTCATTTCCTTTCCAGATTCAGCATGCATTTTTCGTTTAATTAATGACCAATTAATCAAGCAGCCCTTCTCACAAAGATGAACTCAGCGTGTAACACAAATCCTCTTATATTACCTTCTACAATTTCTAGAAAAAGATCCTCACGACATCGCACTTCCCAAGATACTTTTCTTCAACTCCCTCAACACCCAGTCCCACAATGCGCCTCCCAAGCCCCCAATACGATTTATTTTCACACCTACATAGTCCCTCCCCATTTTACACAACACTGAACTCGTAATCAACATACTTGCATCATCAGTGTCCCGGAAAGCCATTGACCTGGAAGCCCACGGCCACACGAAGGCGAGGTCAAGGTGCAGGAGGAGGACGGAAGCCAGAAGGATGAGGGAAGAAATATGCCAAAAGGATCCTAATGACCAGGACTGTTCTTCCTCGGGGAATTCCTGGCTCCTGGGATGTGTAGTGTCTGTATGCTATTATGGTTACGACGATGCCCGCTTGCAGACTCTGTGAATTAATGGCGTTTTAGAGTTTCGAGCTGGACGAAGGAAAGGTAGGTCAAATAGTAATAGTAGATGATGGTGAAGAAAAAGGAACAAGAAAAGATATAAAAAAATAAAAAAATGAGAAAAAAGAAAAAAAATAAGAAGAACAATGATAAGG
>BOPN01000882.1:145015-147515 GCA_017312705.2 Penaeus japonicus | reverse complement strand
CATATATGTATATATATATGTATATATATTTGTATATAATGTGTGTGCGTGCGTGCGTGTGACTGTGACACACACACAAAGAGGGTTGAAGGTCACACGACACATCTCACAATATCCATTCCCTTTCCCTTCCGTCTCCTCCCTCCCCTTCCCTTTCTTCCTCCTCCCCCTCCCCTCCCCTTACCGATGAATGCCGCCCCGTCACAATCTACATCTGATCCTCGTTACTTTTGCATTTTGATCTCACCTGACGCCCACCTGGCGTAAATTACCCAGATCAACATTCCAGCGACGCCAGGGTCGCGTTGGTGGGGTTGAGGGGCGTGGTGATGGTGGGTGTACTCCGGAAAGGGTGGGCGCTCTGCTCTGGACACATGCACACGGGCACCTACGCATACTCAATGATTATGTGAGTCAAATAATAATCAGTCAGTCAGTCAGTTAAGCAGTCAGTCACCCAGTCATTTTGTTAGTCAGTCAGTCAGTCAAGCAGTCAGTTAGCCAGTCAGTTAGTCAGTCAGTCAGTCAAGTAGCCAGCCAGTCAGTCAGTCAGCCAGTCATTTAGTTAGTCAGTCAGTCAGTCAAGCAGTCAGTCAGCCAGTCAGTCAGTCAGTCAGTCTGTCAATCAATAATCAGTCAATCAGTCACTACGCCTCCCCCCCCCCCCACACACACACACATACACACAAACTCAAATGCACATGTACACATCAGCTCAAGGCAATGCAGGTGTTTCTTCCAGGTGCATCTGTTCCAATACGCTACGTTTCTGCTAGGCCTTAAGACGTTCAAAGACACAGCAGGGAATGTATGTCAAGTTGCAGGACTCCAGAGTGCAAGGCTGCAATGTTGCATTCAGTCCTGCTTCCGTCTCTTCTCTTCCTTCTACTGTCTGTCCTCTATTGCCGTTTTACTTGATCTTGCTTTCCTCTTATTTCGAGTGCTGAAAGGTAATGAACAATGTCTGTGACATACAGAAATAACAATATAATATGTCACTCATTCACCTTTTCTTTCATTGCTCAATGTGGTAGGCCATTAAGGGCCTACTATTATCTGTAGTTTGTGCATGAAAATACAACCATAATACAAAAAGAAAGAGGAAATGCGCCCAAAATGTGCGAGTACTTCCAGCATTGACTGCCTTAGAAAAGTAAACTTTCTGTTAACACCTTTCTCGCTGATTCTTTCTCATACAAACATCTCCCAAACTTGTAGATGCAAATCGAGTGTCGTGTCTGGAAGAGGACTATACAATGATTGCTTTATTTGTCAGCACTTTGCGGGAGCAAACTTTCTTTTTATAGGATGGTATTATTATCTAATATTGGGAACTTTATCCCACATAAGAGAAAAGCAAATAGTTGCGAACTTCTGCTGCTGGTCTATGGATGGAAGGATTAATGGATAGTCAATTAAAGGTGTAGCTTTTTTATGTATTTATCTATGTATTTGTGTTTATCCACACGTACATATTTTATACATGTATTCACAACCAAAGAATGAGGTGTACGTTTAGAAGAGAGCATTTTGACTAACCATATCATTAATATTCTTCATATGTTGACCGACGACTTTTTTATGAACGCCATATCGGTATCACCTGATTAACATATGCACATGTTTATCTTGTAAAGAAGTAGGTGTCATATCAATTTCTGACAAACCGTAAAATTAGTTTTAATCCCGTACAAAGGCTAAAGAGGAAGGGAAAATATTTATGTCGCACAGGTTTCTCGACATTCGTTGGACTTACATGAAGCCATGGTTCGCGTTCCTTAATAATACATGAGCAGGATAGCTTATTTAAACCTTTAAGTACCGCAAAGCGATCCTAATATAGTCTATGAGGAAGAATACCACTGGACCTTCCATAACATTCCCTTTGCTATTGTTTGACAAACTAGATATTAACAAAGTTTAGTAAGCACAAGAGTTTACTCGAAATAGCATACTCTGAATAGTCCTCTTTTTAGATTCAAATGCTTATTGAAACAACGATTTTTTAGTGCCTTTTTAAATGCAAACACTTTGAAACATTATAATCAACATCATTTACGTACTTAATCTGTAAGCTTTAATATATAGATGATTTAAGATAACGATTTGTTACTAGAAGAATTTGTGTACGGAAGGGACTCTATGCGTTGCATCCTTGTCTAATTTCGTACCGCAAATAACTGAATAAATAAATGAAATGTAGATAAAAAGGTAGATAAATACACAGACGGGCCGTGGGATAGGCAGGTAAATAGTTACATAAATCGTATTGATAGGATAGTAAATGTTTAAGTTACAAAGAAAGATTGATTAGCGGTTTCTCTCTCATCTTTCCCTTTCCTCTGATAAACATTTATTTTTTAATGCTGTTTCATCAAAGTTAAAATACTTTAAATAATGCAACATTACAATATTTTTCCTTGATATATCTATGTGTATATATATATATATATATATATATATATATATATACATATATATATATATATATATATATATA
>BOPN01000882.1:120015-130015 GCA_017312705.2 Penaeus japonicus | reverse complement strand
CTTAAGTGATTATAACAATATCAAAACACCTGAACAAAGACCTTTACGGATTCCTGTCTGAAATGCGCACCAGTATTGCACCTACAAAGTTGAATACAAAATGCCAAATACATTTTTTCAGTGACCTAACAGATGCCTTCGATGGAGAAAACTCAAATTGTCCTTCAAAGAAGTGCACTGTACTTAAATTGGACTTCACATAGGCGTGTCTGATCACAGTCTCTTCAGTATCTTATTGAACGATCACGCCAAATCAAAGATCAAAGTCAAGGTGCCGCCACTTTGGGTCATCACCACTTTCTCAGCCCCCTTATCTCATAAATCCAGAGAAAGATCAACATACCGGAGGCTGAACTCTGACAATTTTCAAGAATCTTTCAATGTTCTTTTTGGCCACAGCCCACTTTTACATACTTTACTGTCTACCAAATCTTTGATCATTCAGATAATTTATTTTGCAATTGTCATCATACAGTACTTAAAACTTATCTTATCAACTTCATATACCCATAGGATATTAATATTTTCTTTACTGCCTATTACAACTGCAAATCATCAAATAATTAGCAGTATCATCCACATTGATCAACTGATCTACACAGACAGCAAAGTCGGACCAAAGGGACATACCGCTTTACAAACATCGAAAATTAATGCTTCCTGTAGAGGAATATCGAGGGCTCTGTCAAAGTGGCGTTTGCAAACACTGAAAGTTGATACATCCCATTTTTCAGTGAATAAATACCATCATACATGCATGAAAAAGGATTCACATGGTTCCACTCCCACAACGGCATCAGAGGAAATGGAGTAGGTAATGTAGCCAGCAAGGGATTACTCAGAGAGAGCATAGCCCATCTTCTTTCGCGACTAAGTGGGTATAATCGTCTGCGGGAAGTGACAGAGAAACATTACTGACGTGTAAGGAATTTGTCAATTTTCTAGCAAAATAGTTGATAATGAAGGAATGTGACGCGAGTGCTCTCTCCAGAGACAGAATAACTCTCAATTCTTAGACCACAGGCTGTTTAAATTCCAGAAACTATGTATTTTTAAATCTCCCATATTATAACTAATTTCGGTTTATAATGTATATACGAACACGGGTAACCAAAACAACAACAACAAAACACCACCACCAACAAAACAACGTTAAAAGCTGCTTCAGGTGACATTACAATTTTTTGTCGCCCAGTGACTAATTTTTTCAGCCTTTGATGCTTCGGTATGCAATTTTAGACACGATTTGATTAAAATGCAATTTCTTCATTCATTATGTCATATCACAGCATATGTCTGATGCAATATTAGGTGGTGATGGTAGCTCTGTCGGAATAGTGACACATGGCACTGTATTCTTTAAGTAACAATGGTTATTCTAACATAAATACATACACACACACACACACACACACACACACATATATATATATATATATATATATATATATATATATATATATATATATATATATGTATTTATGTAAGAATAACCATTACACTTGAAGAGTAAAGAGGTGTTCTTTCAATTTTGTTTTGAAATTACAAAAGTTGTTAATGTTTTTAATGTTATCTGGCAACAAGTTCCACATTTTCGGTCCACGAATTTGCATCTCTCTTGCCCCGGTTTCTGTATTTGATCTTTTTACAAATAGGGAATTTACCTGGCGTGTTTGGATGCCAACTGTATTCCCTACAGTTTACAGGGGGAATAACCATGGTGGATAAAGTCTATGTATCAATTTGTAGGTAAAGAGACAGATATCATAACTGCTCTTAAGCCGCGTCCACACGAGCGGGCCTGATCGGCGGGCATGCCTTGACGGACACATTTGACGGGCTAACGATCAAATTGCCCGAGTGCCCGTCGAGCGAAATCACTAAGGTGGTGCCCGGTAGCTGAAGCTTCGACCCTGCCAGACGTAAGTTTATATCGTGAGCCCACAGCAGGCTTTCCTCCCACATCCAACCTGCTGAGGTGGTGAAAGATGTCATCTTCTATGCGTGAATTAAGGAAGTTTGGCTTATCAATGTACAGATAATTGATGTGGGGATCAGAGAAACACAGCTACTGCATACAAGAGTGTATTCCGGGAGAAGTCCGTGGAGAGAAGAGGGTTGTTTACATTACACTTTGTAGATTACCGAAAGATAGCGCATATAAAAGAAAACGTTCATTTTGTGGAGTAACTAAATTAAACATGAGGTATTCTTATGAGGTATTCACAGTAGATATAAAATTATAAGCATCCATATTCTACCATAATCTTTAATTATTCCAACAACCCTCTTAATTAAAGATTGGTTATGATGTACGAGAGAATCTATCCCCTGATAAACTTTAAATCTTTCAACTATATCAGCTGGATTCTCTCTGGTAGGTACAAAGAATAAGTTCACGTTACCCATCACTTCATCTCTAATGAAATGGTAACGGATGTCAATATGTTTTAACCTTTGGTAATTTATGTTTTTTTTTGGCTACATTAATAGCACCTTGGTTGTCAACTCCTAAATCTACTGACTTTACCTTAAATCCAAATAGATCAGACATTATTATAATTATTTTTAAGAACTTTGCCTCCTGAGTGGCAGAAGTAAGAGCCATATACTCAGCTTCACATGATGAAAATGCAACTGTTTGTTGCTTTTTGCTCTTCCATGATATTAATGGTCCAAACTTACGTACTTGAAAACAATATCCTGTTATACTTTCCCTATCTTCAGATGATCCCCGAACTGAATCACAAAACCCCATTAGTTTAATTTGTTCATCCGACTTATCAAACCTTAGACCATAATCTAAGGTGCCCTTTAAGTACTTAAGAACATGTTTAGATGCATTCAAATGGGTTTTTGTTGGTTTTGACATATATTGTTGAAAGCTTGGTAACTACATAGCATATGTCTGGTCTGGTACCTGTCATTGTAAAGAGTTGCATTAGCCAATACATCTGATTCTACAGTAGAAGTGTTAACAATACTTGGATCACATGATGTGTTTCTTGCATGACAATCTGACATTCAAAATTTGTCCAAAATCTTTTCCAAATATTTAGTTTGATTCACTTCAATGTAATCTTTGCGTTGAATTTTCATTTGCTGTTAGGTCCAGGTTTCACTTGATAAACCCATCTTCCACCCACTGCTGTGCAATTCTTGGGCGGTGAAGAGAGTTCATAGGTGTTGTCATCCATGGCTTTCTTCCATTGATGTCCCTCTGGAGATGCTATAGCTTCTTGGTAGGTGACTGGTATTGGGTCATGTGACATTCGATAACAGTGATGTATAAGGCTAGTATTTGCCACACTGGAGATACAGTCGTCCAGATCATCTGTAACATAGTCATCTAACCTCGAGGGTTTCTTTCTCTGGATGGATATCTTCTTTCTGTATCTTCATCCACTGGTATCTCTTCTCGGTCTTTAGCTGGACACTTCCTGTCTCCATCAGCGTCAGCTGGCGTCACATCTTGGTTTGAAGTGTTTTTTGCTGGAGCCTTGTCTCCACCAAAATGTAGTCGTCACTCAAACTTTGCTCGGCACTTGGGGATTCTGTCTTACAAGATGAGTTATCATCAAATTTGACTATTCTTACCTTTCTTATAGTCTGAGTATCAGGAAAGTATATCAAGTAGGCTGGACTTTGATCATCATAGCCCACAAATACTCCCTCCTTACTCCTTGGATCTAATTTCTTACTCTCTTGTTCATATGCAAAACATCTTGTTCCAAAGACATTCCTTTTGCCTAAGTTTGGCCGTCTGCCAGTAAACATTTCTACTGGGGTCTTTTGAGTCCTGGGGTTATAGCACCTATTCCTGATGTAACAGGCAGTCTTCACAGCATAACTCCACATATCCTTAGGTAATTTTGATTCAATCAGCAAACAGCAGGCCATGTCAAATATTGACCTGTGTGATCTCTCAACTGTGCCATACTGATGTGGTGAATAAGGTGCAGAGAACTCTTGTTTAATCTTGTTATCTGTTAAGAGTGTTCTGTACTCTTTGTTCGTAAACTCTGTTCCATGGTCACATCTTAGGCTTTTGATATTCCCATATGGTGCTGCAAGATATCTTTTCATAGCTGTCACAGTATCCCTCTTACTTTTAATTAGGTAAATTCTAAGAGCTCCGGCGAAGTCATCAATAAAGGAGATGCTGTACCTGTAACCTCCTCGTGCTGGTAGATTTACAGGACCAACTACATCACAGTGGACTAAATTTAATGGCTGTTGGGCTTTTTTGTCAAGCTCTCTACTCTTATACTGTGTCATCTTACCAAGTGTACATGTGATGCAGTTCAACTTATCTTTCCTAATTATACGCATTCCGTCAACAGTTGCTTCAAGTTTCTGCACATCAGCCACATAGCAATGTCCTAGGATTTTATGCCACTCTCTAGGGTGTGCTTGGCTTCTCCTACATAGACTTTGTTAAACTTATCCATCTGAGAACCAGTGTGTGGCTTACCTCTTCGTAGATAGAACAACTTGTTTTCTCCACAATGTCGAATATCCAGCCATCCTTGGTTATTAGAGTACTGCCTTCGGGTGAGAAAGTAACAGTATGTCCACTCTTGATAGCCTTCCAAACTGACATGATATCTTGTTTAAATCGTGGTATGTATAATGCATCTTTTAGTAGAATACTTCGTGAGTTGCCGTCTCCTTGCACTGTTCCTTGTTGTCTTTGGCCATCTGCCAGCTCTTTGTAATGGTTTTGTGGATCAAAAGAATCTTGAAATCTCACAAACTTTGGTTCAGTTTTCTCAATATGTGAAGTGCAGCCATTGTCAATCATTAAGAAGCCTTCTTCTTTTAAGCTAATTACATTCTGTTTTCTACAATCATACAGCTCAGTGTTGGTCTCCTCAACAGTATGAAACCTTGATGAGGGTGTTACATGAAAAGAATACTATTGATTTTGTTCTTCACTTGTGTCATTTGCTGAGTTTACAGAATTACTACTCTTCTTAGGATTCTTCGCTCTACATTCACTGTTACTGTGAGTTCTAGATTTATGAAAATCACACCACTTTCTAGCATTTTGAGGATTGTTCACTCTCTGGAACTTACCTCCTTTGCTGCATTTTGATGCAAAATGGCCTGGTTCATCACATTTGAAACATTTCTTCTGTTTCGCTGTACTGTTGTTGTTGACATTGATGACACTCTCTGTGCTAGAAGTATCCTTCAGACGATCACTGTATTGGTATGGAGGATTATGCTGGCTGGCTACATCAACAAAATTTTTGTACTTCTTTGGAAGTCCATCCAATGTTCGCACTATTATAAGACCATCAGTAATGTGTTCATCTATTTCCCTGAGAGCAGCTACTGCCTCATCTATAGACGTAAGATATGCTTTAACACTGTCATCATTCATCCTTTTGTTTATGAATGACCTCCATAGAGCAAACAATCTGTGTTTTGTTTCTCTTAGGTAGTGTTTTCGTAGCAATGTCAATGGTTTCATTCCGCTCTATCATGCCAAGTGACGTTCTGTCAAGACAACCTGTTAAGTGGGCATAGATTGTTTCCTTGGCCTCTTCCAAATCATAATCATTTGGGCGTTTGCAAGCATACTTATCAAAAGCAAGATGAAGTTTTAGAACTCGGAGAGCACCAGTGAAGTTTTCTTCCCGCAAATCATAATTATCTGCATTGCCATCAAATTCCTTAAATCTGTTGAGGTGGTGGAAGATCTCAACTTCTGTGTGTGAATTAAGGAAGTTCGTCTTGTCAATGTACAGATAATTGATGTGGGGATCAGAGAAACACAGCTACAGCGTACAAGCGTGTATTCCGGGAGAAGTCCGTGGAGAGAAGAGGGTTGTTTACATTACACTTTGTAGATATTGCTGTAAGATGGCGCATATAAAACGCGTGTGGACGCGGTTAAAGCTGCGTCCACACGAGCAGGCCTGATCGGCGGGTAAATTCTGCCGGGCCTGCCCGTGAATGTTGTCCACACGACCGAGGGTCGAAGCTCCAGCTACCGGGCTGTGCCTGGCAGGGCAAAGTCTACAGACTATGCCCGCATAGGTGTCCACACAGCTGTCTGTGGTGGTTGGAGGGCACTCGGACGCCAGCAGTTGTTGTGAGTGAGTGGTTCATTACGGTACGATCACCATGGTTCGCGCCATAGTTCGAAAGAAGATAGCACTATATTCTATCATAATTGGTGGCTGCATTAAAAAGAAAAGCAAGAGATCACAGAGACGTGTCTGGTGCCGGGAGTGGTTGCAGAGACGTGAAAGAATGGGTAGCTCTGTGACAATCCTATGTGAATTGCAGGAGGAAAATGAAACATTGTTCCGCAGTTACTTGTGGATGGACATAAACAATTTTTATACACTTGTATCGAAAGTGGAGGGCTACATTCAGAGGCAAGAGACAAATATGAGGCAAAGCATTACACCAGCAGCAGATATCTGGCTACTGGATGTTCCTACACATCCCTTCAATACAGTACGAGGATATCCAAGCAGAGTCTGTCCATCATCGTACCAGAAACCTGTGATGCTATATATGAAGCTCTGAAGGATGACTACATGAAGGTAAGCTATGTAGACAGTAATGAGATTCTACAAATGAAATTGTGAGAAATTCATGTATACATTGAGCCATAAACTATACCATACTCATACCATGAGGCACTCTCCCAAATGAACCCTATACACAAAACACCACCGTGTGAATCACAGACATACTGTACTATTTAGGGTAATAATATATCACTTCATATTAAATACCTGTATTAGTTTATGAAAAGTACAACATAACGTAAACCCTGGAAATATGATACATATCCTATGTAATAATATCATATATAATACGACAAATTATTTAGTACATATTGCACCTTTACCAAATTATCAAAGAATCTTTATACAACTTGCATGTACCACTTACTTACTAATTTCTTTCCTATTCGGTGCACATTTTAATCCAGTCGTACCTACTCACCTGCTCCACCCCTGACATGTTTCACCTTATTCGGTCAACTTTGTCGTCGATGTTAGTTTACCGAGTTTACCCATACAAATTACATCATGAATTAATTTTTCGGCATATATTTTATTGTCACCATGCATCTGTCGCAGACCGTTTGCGACAACATTACCAAAATCATCTTCACAGGCGTGTGTAGATGGCAATGCATTCAGTTGTTGGAGAGCTTGTTCTATAACTTTATCTGTGTCGTCCGATACTCGAGCCTTCTTGGTGGGTCTTTTCCTAGTAAAAGGGCAAAGCCTTCGTGGCCAACGGGCACTGCTCGACCATGTGGACGTGGCCTTAGTGATTTCGCTCGACGGGCACTCGGGCAATTTGTTCGTGTATACAGGTATTGTCCGTATGACTGCAAGAAGTGAGTCCTGTCGAAGCTGTGGGAGAATCCTGTAGCTCCAGGAGAAGGGGATCAGTATAAATCTGTGAAATAAAAGTGAAGCTTGACTATATGTATCACCTTGACATAATGATCCCGCTGCCTTGACCTATACAAGCACACCTGTAGTAGTAGTAGCCAATGGTAAAAATAATAGGACTTAATGAGACACACACACATTCAGTTGTCGGGAGAGCAGGAGGAGGAGAAGCTGTAAAAAGAGGAGGTGAAGGAGGAAAGGACTCCTTTCATTTCATTGTTACTGGTATACTTGCAGGTACCTACAACCCCGGAAGAATGGATGCGTGTGGCGCAAGTATTTTTTACAAGATGGAACTTCCCCAACTGTCTAGGAGCCATAGATGGGAAACATGTATCAATAAGGCCTCCACAAGACAGCGGGTCGTATTTCTTCAATTATAAGGGTACCCACAGCATTGTCTTACTGGCAGTGTGTGATGCTAATCTGGAATTTATCTATGTAGACATTGGTGCAAATGGGAGAGTTTCAGATGGTGGAGTGTGGAACAACAGTGATCTCTGCCATCGTATTGCAAACAACACTGCAGGCCTACCAATGGACAAACATGTTCCGGGGAGTGATAGAATCTTGCCTTACATATTTGTGGCAGACGATGCTTTCCAACTGCAGAGGCATATAATGAAACCCTTCCCATACCAAAACCAAACACGACAGGAAAGAATTTTTTCTTATAGACTTTCCAGGGCCAGGCACACTGTTGAGAATGCATTTGGCATTCTCACTAATCAGTTTTGGGTGTTTTTAACGCCAATTACTCTATTCCCTGGGAAAATTGAAAAAGTTGTCCTTGCATACATGGCACTGCATAACTACCTCAGACGGGATTTTGGTAGCCAATACACACCTCAGGGAGCTGTGGACTCGGAGGATTTTCGTAGGGGAACAATAATTCCTGGTGAATGGCGCGTAGCACCGCAGTTGTTGGAGTTGCAACGATGTGGTTCGGGATCTACCACTATTGACAAAAATATCTGTACCCAGTACATGAATTACTTCAATGCAGAGGGTGCTGTGCAATGGCAATATAGAATGGCAAATGTATAACAGTGTAGGTGCCCCTCCCCATTCCCCCATTCCTTCCCCGCACTCACCACCTCGGCCTCTATGCCCTGTCACACTTTTCCCTCATCCCCTCGTTATCCACCATCACTTTTGTTATCAACACTCCCTCTATCACATTTACATACAAATTATGTATCAGGAAATATTGTTGATGGGAATATTGTTCATACTGTGATTTTTTTTACCTTATGATAAAAATAAAATCACAGACACTGAATACACATTAAAAGAGTGGGACTATGAAATGCTTGTTTAACGTGAATCAGTGCAGTCTCCCTTAACTCAAGACACCTATTTTACATGGTAAAACTGGCTGATTTTGTAATATACCTATACCCTTATGTGAACCATATGATTGAAAATTGGTTAGAGAGAGAGGGAGAGTGAGAGAGAGAAAGAGAGAGAATAGTAAGTATATACGTACCTCGGAATCAGAAACATCCTCGGATACTGTTTCTGTAATCTGGTTGCTCGCGGTGCTTGGCATATTTGACACAGCTGGCCGCACAGAATCACCATTGTTCAGGAATGACAATATGTCAAAGCACCACTACTTGGGTGTATAAATGTCATCTGACCCAGCTCCTGATTTCTTTGATCTGCACATTAGCCTCAATTCTCGCCCATGTTGGTTTCTGAAGGAATCCAATTTCTTTTTTACATCATTAACACTCCTGCTTATTGTCTGTGCTATATCCCTTATTGCTGCAGGGATTTTTGTAATCAAAACACCTTACATTCCACAGACATTCATGTGATTTATATATATCAATCAAAGTTATAGTGTCTTGTCATGACCAATATGCACTAGTACTCGGTGTGGACATGGTGTACGAATAACGTGTTAGTCAGTGGATCTGCCTGCACCTTACCTCGTGCATTTGGCAGTGATGGAAGACCTCGATCCACTGCCCTCTATTGGCGTCAGGAGCGGACAGTTTGATGGTTTGCCCGCTGAAACTGCTCGTACAAGGGCAAAGCCTTCGTGCCCAACGGGCACTGCTCGACCGTGTGGACGTGGCTTTAGTGATTTCGCTCGACGGGCACTCGAAACTCGGTCGTGTGGACAACCCCCCACAAAAAGGAACTGCCTTGTCGTGGCGCGGGGGCTTGAACTCCCTCCCATTGAGGTGGCCTTCTAGCGGTTGATTCTCCGAGGAAGGACAACTAAGCGTTCCTAGGTGCCCCCCCCGGTCCTCCCCCCAGGGGGGCACACACCTGCCCACGTGTTTGCCGTGCGTGGCGCCCCTGTGCGCTGGGAGACGGGAGTTCTGGAGGTTGAGCGATGCCGTGTATGAGTACGCCCTGCGGCTAGCAACACCTCTTTGGTCCTCTGTTCCAGCAAGACGGGTGGCCTGATCTTGGCTCGATTAGATCAATCGGCTGGTCTCTCTTTTTGAGCTAGGCTAGGGTCAAGCAGCCCCTCTCTTGCAGGCAATCGCATGTATTTGCGAATGCCATCAATGCGAGGCGGGGGTTGCGTATATCCTCCCACCACCCCT